>JXCR01007823.1:81365-101146 GCA_002079205.1 Phalaenopsis hybrid cultivar | reverse complement strand
ATATCATTCAGTCTTTCAATTGTTGCGCCAAAATCTTTCACTTCACTTCAAATGTTTGATCTTGACTTAATTATGCTTGAATTAGATCACTTTTAGCGTCATTGGATTTGTGTTATTTAGACGCATTGCTTGATTATAAGCTTATTTTAAAATCGAGATCTCAATGATCCTGACTTTGAATTTGAAATCCTTAAAATCTGTTTGTTTTAAGCTTGTTTTAAGGTATCATGATAAAAAAATAACAATCAAGATGAGGCTTAAAATCCTTAAAATCTGTTTTAAAACCAATTAAATACTAATTATCTATTTATATTTCAATCTCTTATTTTTTTTATAAAATTAAAAAATATTGAGATTTATTATAATAAAATTTTGATCAAAATATTCCCATTTAATAAGAGCAATATTAGACGTAAATCTTCAATGTTTCTTCACAATGAATGATGTATTTGATCAATAAAAACTCATATTTTGTGAGAATAATAGTGAATATTTCTTGCATCACAACTTAAAAAATGATTTAATTTAGCTTCGGAAGATTTCCATGCCACTCAATTGCTATATATTGACATTATATATTTACATATCTAACACCTAAACTTCAATTTTTACAGACATACCACCATATTGATGCATGAAAAAGGCATATTTCACTTCTTTAAAGTTAAAATGATTGTATTTATCATATGACAATAAAATTTGTCATACGAACAGTTTTCAAAGAAAAGTAAACTTTTGGTGTTGGATATGTAAATACGTAGGAATTAGCTGGTATGTATGTAAATGCCCCTTTAGCTTTATGCATACGAACAGTTTTCAAATCTAATATTTAATAAGGCATAAAAATGTCAATAAATTTAATATTTAGAAGAAAAAAAATTCATTTTTTTAAAAGCAAATAACATTTTCACAATTAAATCTGTGAACAAATAACAATTATAAGAATTATGTTATATATTTCTTCAATGAAAGTTGAAGAAAATTCTGAACAAATTTCTAACACTTAGCAAAATAGTCCCCGATTATTCGTGTCAAAACAGCCTATGTTAGTCTCAGAATTTATAGAAGTGTTAAAATAATCCCAAAACGTTTCATTTGTCTGAAATAGTAGATTACATATCCCGTCTTACGACTTTTTATCGTGTAATCAAATCACTACATTNTTAGCCCCCCCCCCACCCCCAAATAAAAAAAAAGGAGAATTTATCTAAATTTTTGAGATGAGCATCTTGATAAATTTAGCTAGTCACCCAAAACACTACCGCAGAGTCCACACTGATTTTCTTGATCATGGGCAATTTCTTTCAACATTTAAGTGTCTCAACGATGTTAAAATTGAATGCTTTTAAGCTCGCTGAATTCCTTACGTCGAGCCGCGCAATTTGACCATAAGCATGCAAACTTTCGNATTGAATGCTTTTAAGCTCGCTGAATTCCTTACGTCGAGCCGCGCAATTTGACCATAAGCATGCAAACTTTCAATATCATTCAGTCTTTCAATTGTTGCGCCAAAATCTTTCACTTCACTTCAAATGTTTGATCTTGACTTAATTATGCTTGAATTAGATCACTTTTAGCGTCATTGGATTTGTGTTATTTAGACGCATTGCTTGATTATAAGCTTATTTTAAAATCGAGATCTCAATGATCCTGAATTTGAATTTGAAATCCTTAAAATTTGTTTGTTTTAAGCTTGTTTTAAGGAATCATGATAAAAAAATAACAATCAAGATGAGGCTTAAAATCCTTAAAATCTGTTTTAAAACCAATTAAATACTAATTATCTATTTATATTTCAATCTCTTATTTTTTTATAAAATTAAAATATTGAGATTTATTATAATAAAATTTTGCTCAAAATATTCCCATTTAATAAGAGCAATATTAGACGTAAATCTTCAATGTTTCTTCACAATGAATGATGTATTTGATCAATAAACACTCATATTTTGTGAGAATAATAGTGAATATTTCTTGCATCACAACTTAAAAAATGATTTAATTTAGCTTCGGAAGATTTCCATGCCACTCAATTGCTATATATTGACATTATATATTTACATATCTAACACCTAAACTTCAATTTTTACAGACATACCACCATATTGATGCATGAAAAAGGTATATTTCACTTCTTTAAAGTTAAAATGATTGCATTTATCATATGACAATAAAATTTTATGGAGCATAAATGTAAAAGAAAAGTAAACTTTTGGTGTTGGATACGTAAATACGTAGGAATTAGCTGGTATGTATGTAAATGCCCCTTTAGCTTTATGCATACGAACAGTTTTCAAGTCTAATATTTAATAAGGCATAAAAATGTCAATAAATCTAATATTTAGAAGAAAAAAAATTCATTTTTTTAAAAGCAAATAACATTTTCACATTTAAATCTGTGAACAAATAACAATTATAAGAATTATTTTATATATATCTTCAATGAAAGTTGAAGAAAATTCTGAACAAATTTCTAACATTTAGCAAAACGGTCCCGTCCCCCCGATTATTCGTGGCAAAACAGCCTATGTCAGTCTCAGAATTTATAGAAGTGTTAAAATAATCCCAGAACGTTTCATTTGTCTGAAATAGTAGATTACATATCCCGTCTTACGACTTTTTATCGTGTAATCAAATCACTACATTATTCATAGTTTTCATGCCTAGAAATTACTAAAGACCCCAGAACCTTATTATACAAATAGAGGCCCCAGATCCCCAATGAAATATGCAAAAAAGTCTAATCATTTCTACTCTTTTCATATTCAATGATGCAATAGTTTTTTTGGACATTCAATCAACAGTAAGACATGTAAAGTCTTCAACAAAAGAATACTTGTGCTTGAAGAATATTTCATTTGTTGAATCACATGATTCATAAGAACAGATGGGCATTAACAAGCAAATCAAAATCTTCAAGACTGATAGTTAAGAAAAAGCTAGACTTGCACCAAAGAGTCGGTTACATTGAGCAAAATGAGCGCTTGAATCAGACATGTTGAGATTCTTCGTTTTGTTTTGAACTAATGTGATACGCATTTAAGCACGTCTAACATGCACCTTAAAAAAAGATTTACATGAAATCAACAGTTGAAAATCATTTATAGGACACTACGCTAGATTCATATGTTCTCTTGAATGATTATTGATGTTAAAAATTATTTTCTTCTAATTACATCAATTAATATACATAATCATGTTCAAATATTATTACACTTAGAATTGTTTTTTAATTTGTTTTACTTCATTAGCCAATAAAATCCTTCTATTAAACCCTAAACCCTATTATTACAACATTGACCTTGATCTAAGTGAAAAAAGTCGCCCATGCCCGTATGCATGGGTTGGACCCCAAATTTTTATTATAAAGAAAAAACTCTTGATTTAAACCACATTGCCAGAGCTCCTCCATTCAAGAGGGTTAAAAATGGCCAATACAACAACAACAACCACAACAAGCCTTTATCCCACTAAAGGGGGTCGACTACATGAATCCTTCTTCTCCATTGTCCTATTGAGTGTTATATTTTTATTTTGTTCTAATAAATTAAGATATTTTTTTATACATGCCAAAATCTTTTTAGGTCTACATCTACCTTTTTTAACATAAGTCGAATGTATGCTCTTCTAACAAGATCATCAAGAGGTCAATGTTTAATGTGACCAAGTCATCTAAGATGACTCTCTTTAATCTTGCCAGCCATTAGAGCTACAACGACCCTGTCACGGATACATTCATTTCGTGTTTTGTCTCTAAGTGTCAAGCCACTCATCCACCTAAGCATTCTAATCTCAGCAACACTATGCTTCTCTTTTAAAAGCTAATATTCTGCGTCATAAAGCATTGCATGTCTCACCACCACCTTATAAATTTTTCCTTTATGTCTAAGATGTACTTTTCTACCACACAATAAACCTTATGCATTCCTCCACTTCAACTATCCAGCTTGAATTCTACTAATAACATCTCCATCAATATCACCATCAATTTGAACAATATAAAACTTATTCAATCTTTCTGCTTTATAAATCATCTCACATCACATTCGTCTTAAAAACCTAACACACACAATTCACCACCCTCTCATCTCACACTATTTTCACCAACTAGAACAACTGATTTACTTTCTTCACACATTCACATAAAAAAAAAAAAAAAAAAAACCTTAACAAACCAATCACACATCATGTCAACAAAGTCCAAGAGAAACAGGCCTTCATATAGAGGTGAATTCTCTACATTCTCATCAAAAAACCATCTGTCAAATCCTCCCAATCAATATTGACTCCAATGTCAATGTTTATGGATATTTTGAAGGCACTGGTCTCAAAAATTTATATCCTTTGCTCCAACATGTTGACAGAATGACAGGTGCCTACTCTATTCTAATATTCTTTCTGCCTTTTTAATCTTGGATTGTATTCAAGACTTCATGATGACGTATCAATTATTTCCTTTATCTATAAGGTACATTTTCTTAAGTTTTTTCTGAGTCTAGTTTCATGCAACTGGCTTTGGTATCTAAGTTTATTGTCTTGTTACTTCTTGATGATGCAGAAGGGGAAATATAGTTGTTGGATTAAGTGATGGTATATGTGATGAACTGATGATATTTCCATGCTACAATTTGTAATCGTCAGTCTCCTGTGGTAATATAGACAAAAGGTTTAAAACAATATAACTAGACATTTTTATGAATATGATGCATACATGATTAAATGGATATTAGCATGTTTGTTGTTGGTGAGATTAAAGGGAAGGTGGTCATGTGCGGCTTACATATTACTTGTATAAGGTCTGCAAATGAATCGAGTATTCGGTAAGATACCTGTGACTATGCTCTATTAGAGTAGAGTTTATAATCATTCGATCAATTGGTCAAACAAATTTGAACACTTTTCATAACTACTCAGTAGCTGAATGAACAAGCTTGAATAACTGGTTGCTCGGTTCATCTATGATCATGTACAATATTATGTAAAACACAAGAACAAGACACTGAAAAGCTTGATTAAGGTTCGATGCTCGAGAAGGCACCCACCAGAGATGCATAATGCAAACAGGTTTGAGTTGACAAGAAAAGGCTCACTTTTTAAGCCTATTCGATGAGAGTTATATTGGATAAACTTAGGGTCTGTTTGAGGGCTTGGTTGGAGGGCTTCGCGACACCCAACCACAAAAATCTACTGTTTGGGGGTGCGGCAGAGAAGCTTCACGGCCACCGCAGGGGATGTTTTCGCAAAAAGAGGGCCGCGGGGTCAATCCCGCGGCCTACGTTCCGCGATTCTGTTTTTACCCATTGCCTCTTCGATCGAAGGTCCGACCGTTCGGGTTGTTACGCGAAAGGCAGCTTTGCTCCTTTCCCCCTCCTTCTCTCGTTCGTCCTTCCTAGATCACAAGCGAGCGTGAAAGAGGGAGCGCGTTCATGGCTCAGGACCGGTTTAAGCTGGCATAGATCAAGCTTGTTGGCTACTATCAATGGTTTCAAAAATAACAATACGTCGCCTCACCGCATTTCCTTTCTCCCTGCAATGAATGGTTCTGAATTCTCGATCCCCAAGTTCTGTCATCAGCCATTCTTGTCCTGTATTTGTTCTGCCCTAAATTAGTAAAGGTTCATCTTTATTAAGCGTTCGTTCCACGGTGACATTTCTAAGTTCTAAAACCAATTTTCACTGCACTTTTGAATAATTTGAACAAAATCATTTCAATGAGACTTAAAATATTATTTACATCATGATACACACTATTTTATTTTTTTAATTGGTGAAAATTTGAGGCTGAAAGAAGAAGGAAGCTTGGATTACCACCTGAAGATCCTTTAATTAATCATCGCTTTGATTAAACAAATGATAACTTTGGTTCTAATTCATATCAAATATATGTTATTTTATCCTTCTTCTTCTACATATCGTACGCTCATAGATACGAAGCAAGGGTTGAGACCAGAGTACTCAGGAAGGAAGCCTTAAAACACGAATGGCTATGGCCCAAAATCTGGAAAGCAAATTAAATTTATACCATGTTAACTTCTTTAAACAATAAAAAATAGATAGTTTTACTTTGTGATTCTGCTTGAGAGAGCGTATACAGTCTCTCGTGTGCTCCAACTTTATTACAGGCTTGATCGGTAATGCACTCTGAAAGCCAGTTTAGACAAACATAATCAATCCTTGTTTTATGGTTTGGAAATCTAAAGAGGATTTTAATAAAGAAAGATCTTGTAAACACCTTCTCTTCCACAGGAGATGTGGTAGCTGGTTTTGTGGCCAAAGGATCTTCAGGGGGTAATCCAAGCTTCCTTCTCATTTCAGCCTGCTTGGAATATCAATTTCAAAGCAAATACTTATACATTCCAAACAATTCTTATTAGTTTTGTGTGTTGTTTTTTAAAATTGGTTCAGGAGTTTTGATTGAGCTTTTGTTGCATATCACAAGTTCTATCTTATGCGAGTCCATCATATAAATGATTTTTTAACTGTAATACTATGTACAATTTTTTTCATATCCTTTTGTGAAACTTCTATATGTCAATGCGACTTCATTTCTTTCTCGTGATTCACAGTGTTATGGAGCTCATTTTATTCTGAAATATTTTGAGCCACAATCTCGGACCACATGCTGCAACATTGAACGCCCGGGAAAATAGCTTCAGTGCAGCCTAGCTGACAAAAATTGTTTATGTTTGGTCGTTGCTATGTTCATATTATAAAGAAATTATCTATGTATGTTTGTTGTTATATGGTAAAGCACTTTCAGTGCTGGTAACCTGTTAAAATTTGATTGTGTGAATATTTTGCTGTTCATTTTCATATTAATTAGAAAACGGCCACTATTCTAATCACGTGCTTCCCTGTGTTTGTTTTTTTATTGATTGTGCTGTTTTCTTAAAAGGAGTAATTTTTTCTTTAGTTTCATCGTTTTCTTGTAGGGTGATTTGGGTTGGTGNGCTGTTTTCTTAAAAGGAGTAATTTTTTCTTTAGTTTCATCGTTTTCTTGTAGGGTGATTTGGGTTGGTGTATGTCATTCTAAATCAAGCGCGATGTAAAATGCAGTTCATCAAGTGAAAAGCCATCTCTTTTTGTGTTAAATGCTTAGTATACACGGCAGCGAGAAAATATGTTACAAAATGGCTCTCAAATGTACTCGGCATACTCTTCAAGGAATTAGACGTTTTGGTTGGACTTTTCATTTATCCTATTTTGACCCATTTGTTAGGTGCTTAGGAGTTGATGGATTCATTGGCTAACATACAAGAATGCAGTTGAGAGTTTATATCAGGGAGATATTGTAAAAAGGCAGGAGAGAGGAGGAAACTGGTTGGGGAAAGGTGATGGAGTTAAGACTTAAGATTGTAAGAGTGATGGAAAGAGTTCACGTAGACCTTACTGATTGACGTCATAAGAAATCTTTCTTGTATACCTTTAATGGATGTCTTGCGAAAGCACTTCCATGCCATTCAGGCTCCATGTGGTGGCACAACAAGGATGTTTAAACTAAAATTTGAGAGCCAGACATATTTTGCTTTTATTAACTCATTGTTTCATCAATCAATCAATGTGTGAATATGGTCTCAATTACTTTTGCATTGAGTCAATTAATTTTAATTAATCATCAATCAATGAACGTATGATTATTTACAATAAGTTTTTTAAGTCGTTATTTTCAAATTAATCATAATTAAATGAATTTATATATTGTTATTTAATGATCAATTAATTAATTTATAAATATATTTTTATGTTTTTAATTATTTGATAAAAATATAAGTTTTCTTAATTATTAAAACTATTTAATTATTAATTAATGTAAATTTATTTCTTAAGAAATAGTTTGTTTAATATATAAATTATTGTATACTCTATTTTAAACAGCTTNGTTTTCTTAATTATTAAAACTATTTAATTATTAACTAATGCAAATTTATTTCTTAAGAAATAATTTGTTTAATATATAAATTATTGTATACTTTATTTTAAACAGCTCTACTGAAGAGAGGCAGAATGATCATTTTTAGAGCAGCTGTTTTCACACAACTGCAACAAACAAACAGTCAGCTTCCCCGCAGCCGCCCCAAACAGACCCTTAATAATGCTTAATAAAGATTATTTATTTTTTTAAATAAGTAGCTCATTTAAATCTCCTTAATCACAATATGAACCAAGTAGAATCAAGCTTATATTATGCACGAACAAACATTTGACAAAGAAGCTCAAGCGCGAGCATTATCACAAAAGGCTAAATGGAGCTCAAGCCAAGCTTGAACAAGTTTTTCATAAACGAGCTCGAGCACAAATAACCTCCTACTCATCTTCACTCAATTTGTTAGCAACCCTAGCTTATAATGATAATATAACATAAGATTTAAGGGAAGGATATTTATATCTCACTTCTAGTTATCACCAATATTAATTTTTCATCAGTAAAGAAAAAGAAAAAAATTGTTGACGCCATGAGCAAAGATTGAAATTAAACAGTTTTGATCATAACAAACCTATATTGAAGTACTTACATGTACTAAATAAAGTATACCATAAAGCCATACCAGGATTGAGCCCTAAGTGACCCCCAAAGCATACGGGACTACAAATAAACTCAAAAACTTTTTCAAGAATATGGAGACCTAAAGAATAAAGCTGAATATTTAAGCTTTTTATTTCTGTTTTCTTAGATATTTTTGAATTGATCTATAGTGGGTCACAAGGCAAGAAAATCAAGAATACGGAGATCAGAAGAATACAAATTGAGGATTTTAGGCTTTTTATTTTTAGTTCTTCAAATATTAATGAGTTGACCTTTAAGAGGGTCCTAAGGAAAAAAAAATTGAATGCTAAAAAATTTCAAACTACAATGTTTTTGTTACATATTCAATAAGTTAGCTCTAAATATCTATGATGTTAAACATGAGTCGCGTATTTTATATCTGCAATTTGTTAGCTATCATCCATTACCTCAAAAGAATAGTTGATAATTACCTAATTTTGAAATGGATTGCCTAGTTTTATAACAAAAGATGCATGAATATGTGCGCCCACACATGCCATGACAAGCAAAGTAATGGCTAGTTGCTTGTTGAAGGATAGTTCAACTTTTACAAGATTGTTGGGATTCAAGTAAGTTGAGTTTTGCCCTCAATATCCATCTCATAAATCTATACAAATATAACTCATTTCAACAATCAAAACTCTATCGATGAACATTTATTGTGATATTATTTCTGATCAGTAGGTGTTCATCTTCTTAATACAGTTGAGATAAAGTGGTTCTCTTGCTTTCAATTCAATATTTGAGACTTTAATTGTTGGTCACCTCTTTTTTAAGCAAGGATTGAGGATTGAACCATGTTTACTTGCACTTACCAAGTCTAGGTTAAGATTTAGTGAGATTCCCTTGTTTTGAACAAAGAACATGAAAGGGTTTTGCTTGCCCTTGGAAGGAAAGAAGCCATAAAAAAATGAGGTCATGAAAAACCATAAAAAAAGTTCACATTTCCAACTTCACTTTCTATTTCATAACTTGTACCTTGTTATTTTTTTGTTACATTGAGTAGACTCATCACACACACACTTTGTGTGAAGACTATTTACATAATTACTATATGCATTCCAAGCAACATAGTTAAAATGACATAAGATTATTTAATGAAGGTAGAATTATTTAATAAAGTTATTTGTGCCTTTTTGTATGGGTTATTTTAAACCTTAATGTCAGGTATTTTCATAATTTTGCATATATAAATTTTGGAGTGCCTTAAGATATATTTAAAGCCAACTCTTATTTTTATCTAGTTTTCGGTTAGGTTTTATTTCAAGTTTTGTTAGGTAGGAAAGAAAAGGGGATCGTAGTGGAGTTCCAGACTCAACCACATTCAATAGCCAGAGTTTCTGTCCCTTCTCCACAGCAATATTGGGCCTTTTTATAGTGATTCTAATTGCTAGAAAATGATTTTATGGCTGACTAAATGGACAAGGCAGCTGTGGTCCACTGTTCTGATGTCAAGAAGAAGCCTCTGCGTGAAGAATCTGAAAGGTTCCAACTTGCGCAATAATTCTACAGGGGCGTTTGGTAGCGCCTATTAACCGGAATTATTGCTGGATTTATGAAATCCAGCCAAACATAAAAGATACACAAAGTTCTGTGGATTTAAAAAATTTCAGATTTAAGGTCTGAATTTTGCCTTCGATTCATCTTAAATCCGGATTTAATAAATCCAGCGATGAGATGAATTTAATAAATTTGGATTTACTAAACCCTACTAACGCTAAATGTTGCCTGCAACTAAACACCCCTACAAGAAAGAGTGACCCCAAATCAACAACATGAGATTGTTGTTTCTTGCAGGACCTCTCAAGAAGCGACCAGTAAAACGGCCCATAGAAAGAAGTTAACAGACAGAATTTGACTTTCTAACAAGCAAAAGAAATCACTAACCATAGTTTGAATAAACGTGCAATGTCAACAATTGTTGTAAAAAAAAGTCAACAAATGTTGTAATGAGTAAAGTAAAAAAAGCCAACAAATGTAACGAGCAAAAGAAAAAAAAGGACAGAATGTTTTCATCCAGCAACTAGCCCAAAGGATCTACTGTAAGAAATTGTCCAGAAAACTACCAACAACTTTGATAATCAGAATACCAATCCTAAAACTCAGCAAAAGGATAAGTCCGAACATACAATGTGCCTCAAAGATGAGAAAATATCTCACATTTATCTCATCTAAAATTCAGAGAGAGCAACATAATCAAATTGTACCTACTTTTCTGTTACGCCAGCCTACTTGATCTCCTCCTGCTTGTCCTCGTCTTCCACCTCCTCCCCTTCATCCACCTCTTCATCCTCCTCATCTTCCTCCTCCTCCTCCACATGATCATGGTCATCATCGTCATCATCATCTCCCTCTACAAGATAAGCTCCCGGTTCCAATGCACTGCGCCGCCGCGTCCTTACCGGTAAAATATTGTCAAGATCCATCTCCGCAAGAGGATCATCATCGAAGTCGGTGTCATCATCATCCCCATCCCCACGCACTTCGCTGCTTCCGTCCTCATCATCGCTAGAAACCCCGAATTCACGACCGCGCTTTTCGTCACCGCCCTCTTCCTCATCCACCACCATCTTCCCCTTCCCCTTATCCGCAGCAGATAAAATGGATTTCCCCTTCTCGTTACTCGCATTCCCGTTCTGATTGGCGCCCTCCTTGTTGTCATCATTGCTGGCTCCGCGCAACTCTTCGACGGGAGCGTCGTCGGGCTTCTTCTGCTTCATCGCTCTTTCATTTTCCCCTTCCTCATCTGGAATGAGATCGCACTTTCGTTTGAGAGGTGATTGGATTAGCGACTCTTGATCGAGGATTTGGGCTTCTCCTTCCATCGCTGCAATCGATATTAGGGATTTGGCGGAAACGACTCAACCGTGAAACAGATGGGGAACGAAGCCTAGGGATTTTAAAAAGGCCCAATTTTTTTCGGAGCAATTTTATTTACTTCTTTTAATTTAATTATACAAAATGTAAATAACTACTTACCTTTTTTTATTTTATTTATTTATTCTATTTTGCCTTTTAATTATTTCATTCTGATCCAATTAAGGTATTAATTTTTACATACTTGTAAAAATTTAATTTTTTTAAATTAAATATAATTCAGTTTTTATTTATTGCTGAATATTTTTTAGATCTAGGGTCGTGTATTGTTCCAAATGCATGCAACATGATAGAAAAATTTATATATCAGTCAAAAGAGCATGGCTGGTTGGATGTTCCTTAAATTATAAGATTTTAGAGAGAGGACGAAAATGAGATTGCGACGATAGACAATGATCGGTCCCTCACTCTCTCCTTTTCTATCACATTTTATACATAAAGTAGAAAATTAATAAAAGAATAGACATTATATATCTTGCATGGTGTGATATCATTCTCTGATGATTTGGTAAAAAGACTGTGATGTGGGGTGTGAAGTGTTGTCAGTGCGACACACATCCCTCGTGTCTGGGTGATATGAATGGGTCCCAAGTGTTAGGAACCGCATTTAATTAGAGATTAACAAATGTTCTTATTAGTCATAATAGTTTTCTACCGGTCATGATGGCTTCCTCTCATAGCCGCCCTCGCACTTAGGGGTGTAAACAAACCGAACACTAACGAACAAAGCTTGTGTTCGTATTCGGTTCATTTGAAATTTAGTTTGTTTGAAATAAGCTCGTGTTTGAAATTATTCGTGAAGTCACTGTTCGTATTCGTTTCTTAACGATGAACCAGTTTGACATCCCTAGTATTAATATATATAAATAATATATTATATTAATTATATAACTTATATTATATAGATAAATAATAATTATATTAGTATATTACTAATATTTATATTAATATATTATTATTAATAATTTATTATATATTATAATTTATAAAATTTAATTTTTTAAAATATCATAAATTTTTTATGTAAAATTATTTTAAATTATTTTATATTTCGATCAATAACTATTCAAACACGAACGAACGATCACTCTTCGTGTTTGATTCCTTTAACTAACCAAACGAAAATTTTTTGTTCACATTCGTCTCATTTATTTATCGAACGAACCGAACACAAACTCATTGAAGAACCAAACACGAACTGTTCACGAACAACGAACTTTTTTGATAGCCCTACTGGCTCTGGTGGGTTAGGTTATCCTTTTGAGGAGGACTGGTATAATCAGATCGATAGGTGGGCTTGATGCAGCTAATTTGGCGAGTGAGCTCAATTTTTGTCGCTTTAGTAGATGCGCTTGATTCAACCACTTTAGTGCGTGAGCTTGGTTCAGTCATTTCAGCCCACGTGCACGTGGGCTCAATTCAGCTACTTGAACAAGTAGTTTGAAGCGGCCACTTCAGCAGGCAGACTCGATTCTATAAATGAAAATTTTCGTATACTCTATATTTGTGTATGCTTTTATTTTAAATGTAAATTTTATGTTAGTTTATATTCATTTCCCACATCAAATTTTATATTCCATCATATCACGAATTCAAGATCATTGAAATGGTCTACAAAAGATTTTATGGTAAAAGATTATGTCATTTCGTGAGGTTTCCTATCAATTATTCTTTTTATAATAATCATATCATAAAATTAAAATACTTTTGGATAAAAAAAAAGAAAAAAAAGTAGTTATTATAAAATAATAAAAATCTAAAAAAATTGAANAAATTATGTCATTTCGTGAGGTTTCCTAGCAATTATTCTTTTTATAATAATCATATCATATAATTAAAAATACTTTTGGATAAAAAAGACAAAAAGTAGTTATTATAAAATAATAAAAATCTAAAAAAATTGAGCAAAAAATAATAATTTCCTAATTAGTTAAATTCTATAAAAGAATAAAACTTAAATTTTAATTATTTAAATAGTAAACTTTAATTAAAGCGAGTTTACAAAATGAAAACAAAATAAATATTAGAAAAAAAAAATCTTTTTTTTTTTTTACTCGAGTCTCAACAACATTTGAACTCGAACTAATACTGTTTTCGTGCCATTGAATTCGTGTTGTCGAAACATTTATGTTTATTATAAATTTGTTAAAATCATAATTCAAATGACATCATTTATGATTTACATATTTGCATCCTATGNAAACTTTAATTAAAGCGAGTTTACAAAATGAAAACAAAATAAATATTAGAAAAAGAAAATCTATTTTTTTTTACTCGAGTCTCAACAACATTTGAACTCGAACTAATACTGTTTTCGTGTCATTGAATTCGTGTTGTCGAAACATTTATGTTTATTATAAATTTGTTAAAATCATAATTCAAATGACATCATTTATGATTTACAAATTTGCATCCTATGAGAGGAACATGGAGTTGGAGGTTAATGAGGCGAATTTCAGCGGATTTGTTGGCTGGCGAGGGGACTTCTGTAAATTTTTTGCCTATTTTCTTAATTGCAGATTATACCCCTTGTCTATGCTTCACGTAAATACAAAATTGTGTGGAACTTTTGACATGTTGTATGTCGAAAGGGGTTAAATATATACATATAAATATATATTGAAACTATGATGTTCCTAAGTCATGCAAATTGCACGCATTATTGGGATAATTACGAACAAATCATCTNTTGACATGTTGTATGATGTTCCTAAGTCATGCAAATTGCACGCATTATTGGGATAATTACGAACAAATCATCGAGAATATTGATATTTACAAATGAATCTCCAGGGTGAATTTTCATATTCAGACTTACATAGCACTCAAATCCTTAATATGATATCAAAAATAATATTATTCATAATTTTAAAAATTGAAATAGAGATTTTCATGCATAGGTTTGTTGTATATGTAAATATGAAAGTTTTGGGTGTTGGATATGTAAATGCGTGAGAAATCTGTGCTGTGTATGTGGCATAATGTTTGAGAGGGAGGAGGACAATGTTGAGTTCCTCTTCCCCAACCCTGGAAGTTTGATTGAACAAAATCTCCTACGATTCAACAAAAACTTCATTGAATTGATTCGAGAAATCAAGAACCCTAAATTGAAGGAATCTATAATCAATCAAGATAATCTTGTCATGAAGCCCCCCCTCAAAAAAAAAAATAGAAATAAAAAACTGGATATCTAGAAAATCGATCATCCAAAAAAACTAGTTGAAAAAAAAAATCTCAGATGTTCATAGAATTAGAATACCAATCTTCAGCAAAAGGCCTAAACCCGAACATGCAGTGTGGAAATGTGCCTCAGAAGTGAGGAAACATACCACATTCATCTCATCTAAAATTCACAAAAAACTAGTTGAAAAAAAAAAACAAGATATTCATAGAATTAGAATACCAATCTTCAGCAAAAGACCTAAATCTGAACATGCAGTGTGGAAATGTGCCTCAGAAGTGAAGAAACATCCCGCATTCATCTCATCTAAAATTCAAAAAAAAGCAAAGTGATATCAATCTGTACCTATTATCTGCCATTCCGACCTAGTTGGTCTCCTCCTGTTCATCGTACTCCTCCAAATCTTCATTGTAGTCCTCGTCCCCCACCTCCACTTCTTTATCGCCATCATCTCCATCGTCATCGCCCTTCATACGGTAAGTCCCGGGCACCAATTCACCATTCAACCGTGTACGTTCCGGTATGATGTTATCAGGATCCATCTCAGTAAGAAGCTCATCGGTGAGATCGATTTCTTCATCTTCGGCTTCCCCGCTTCCCTCCTCCTCAGCGCTAGAATCCCCAGGTTCCTGAACACCCTCGTCGTCGATGTTCTTTTTCTTATCTACAAGCATCTTCTCCTTCCCCTTATCCGCCGGGAATTGGACGGATTGCCCCATCTCGTCATCTTGTATGGCGTCGGCCGACTCTTCGAGGGGAGCGTCGAGCTTCTGCTGCTTCAACATTTTCTCATCATCCCCTTCCTCAGCTGGAACGGGATCGGGCTTTCGCTTGAGAGGCGATTGGAGACCTTCCATCTCTGCAACTGGAGAACGATGAGCAGATTCTTGAGGAATTGGGAACGGGCGAGATACGAAGGCTAGGGATTTTAATAGAGCATTGGACCCAAAAAACCCGGGAAGCTATTTTCAAAATTATATTACAATTTTCAAATATTCCACATAAATACGTACATACATACATCCCACATAAGAAATAAGACAGCCTAAATTTTTTTAAATTGCATTTTTCGCTCCCTAACTCCTCCATTAGTTTATCCCTTTTACTTCCACATGATACGCCTCCTCTCCTCTTTGTCAAATAAAGAATTATGATGTGCTGATAATGTATGCATGCATATTTAAGTACAGCTCAAAAATACTACAAATACAATCATGTTGTAGTAAATTCCACATGCATGTGGATTCCACACCTAATAATTTTCCCTGTTGAAACGCGTAATTCTTCTACATCTTCATCCACCGATGATTGTCGAAGCCTAATAGAGCCCTCACCCAAACAACGAAGGCCATCATTTCATTATTTTCTTGCATTACTTTATATAAACCTAAATCGACCTTCACTCCTTTTATTTCAGATTTTAAATGAAGATTAAATATGTTTGTGTTTAATAATATTCACATTCTCAATCTCTTATTTAAGGTGTGTTTGGGACAGCTTAAGGATAAACTGTTTATCCTGAAACGCGGTTTACATTTATTGTAAAAACTCAAACACGGTTCCGAATAAATTGGCGAAACGCGCGAACAAAACGGTACGACGGTGTTTTGAAAAGTTTTACTGGGTTGGGATTCTTACTTTGATTATGATGTTAAGAGAAGCACCATAGGAACGGGTGGGGACGTTTATAAATTTTGGAAATGCTTTTAATTATATTTCATATTACATTTTCTGCTCAATTTTCTTAAAAATTATTACGGCATTTTAGTGAATGCTTTTATTTCTTATACTTCTTCGTGAAACCCCTTGCATGTCCATAATTTTTAAGCTTTAAACTTACACGTGCAGAGAGAATTCAGGTGAGGTCGATAATGAAGGAGGCGATAATAAAAAAATGAAAGAATTTGTTTATATACAACAGAAAATGCTCGCCTGTATCTAGATAAGGGCTGACGATAACAGAGGTTACCTCATTCAACTAGTCAAACCAGCCAGCCGGTCCACAATCTTGCTAGAAGGATAAAGCAATGAAAATATGTCAGACATACTAAAAAGGTGTCAAACATATAAAAATGTGTTGGATATACGAAAAAGTATCAGATACACGAAAATGTGTCGATAAAGATAATAATAACATGTAACTCAAATGGACAATGATGTAATTTTTACATTTTTACTCTTTTATCATTTATAAATTATAAGATATTTTCATACAAGGCAACTCATGTCATTTGAGACTTTCAGTCATTTAGGCATCGCTCTCTCATTCTCTTGTAATAATTTTTTTTAATAAATCAAATGAGTCTAAGAGCCCAAGGAACATCTTCACTCTGCCCCGATGGGATTAATTGTTGGTTGTGTCCCTCCTTTCTCTCCCTCTTTCTCCCTCTCTCTATGGTTTTCTATGACATATTTCGTGGGCATCATCTACATTAAGGATTTGGATTCAACAATAATATATATATATATATATATATATATATATATATATATATATAATATTGTGTGCGTGTGATTTTCCTACACTTTTCATTTTTATAATCTACGATTGTCCACACACATTAGGTGTGTTGGTAGTCAAGATTCTTATTTGCTCATTTATTGTTATCATGTTGGTGCCTACTAAATATGCCCTGGGTTTGTTATTGTCACGTAACTAAAGCTCTTAGTTGATAAATTCTCTATATTTTGACAAACATGATTTAATTGAGTTTCAAATTATGGTTTTGTTTGCAATATTACTAAATTAATCTTATTAGTTTTTTCTCTTCTATTTCTATTTTTTTGTATAAAAGTGATCGGTAAATCATTTTATTATGATCACAGTGTGATATGTTTATGTTTATAAATATTTTTTTTAGTTGAAATTTTAGATGTATGATTGAACTTCTTAAAATCTTATAATGTCCTAACTAAAAAATTTCACCATAATTGTCAATTTTTGGCTTCTAGTTTTCGTTGCCTCAAGAAGACCCTAAGTGTCATGTTAATCAAGTAGCATGAGCTTCTCACCATCTTACCTACTTTTTTTTCTACTTCTATTTATCTCACTTTAAATCTTTTTGATGTAAAATCCTTCACTAATGATTGCTTTGAAGGGTTTTTAGTAAGCTTTTGATTGACTTTTTATTTAGATATATATCACATAAATTCATATGTATTTACATATCTAATTGCTCAACTTTGATTATGATGTTGCCTCTAAAGATTAAAATTTATATGTTGAGGTTTGACTATTATTAGGCATACATGGTGAAATCACTTTCTCTGTATTTTGTATTTATCTTTTGATATTCAAAATGAAGAATCATCATAGGATTTTTTGGATTGAACGTNCCTCTAAAGATTAAAATTTATATGTTGAGGTTTGACTATTATTAGGCATACATGGTGAAATCACTTTCTCTGAATTTTGTATTTATCTTTTGATATTCAAAATGAAGAATCATCATAGGATTTTTTGGAATGAACGGGACGTAAAATAGAAGTAATATTGTCCATATTTTTCTACAATCTGCATACTTCTATTCTTTATGTGCTGGTGAAGTGCATCAATTTATCATTGAATTTAACTATTTTTTAAAAGTTTTAGAATATATAAACATAAAAATTGAGTGAAACATCTGTCCAACTCATGTTACGTTGTGATAAAGAATTAATTGTATCTCACAATCTTGTGCCAAGTCTCACCTCATACTTCACATCTAGGGTTAAAAAAGCTAATACTTCAAACCACTTCATTNAAATTGAGTGAAACATCTGTCCAACTCATGTTACGTTGTGATAAAGAATTAATTGTATCTCACAATCTTGTGTCAAGTCTCACCTCATACTTCAAATCTAGGGTTAAAAAAGCTAGTACTTCAAACCACTTCATCAAGGATTTGCAGCAACTAATGTCGAGGATAATGAGTTGAGTGAAGTAGTTTTACCAAAAACTTTAACTAAGGTTATAATGCTTTATGCAAAGATTATTTCATTCCAGATTAATGATCATAATGTTGAAGGCATAATCACGCAATATTCATCAACGAATTTTTAGGATAACATCAGTACGAGCGAAATATTTATATATATATATAACTTTAAAAAAATGTTTGTTAAAGTAATTTTACATATTTTATTAACATAAAGTTATTTCACTATAAAATTTGCTAGGAATTTTGGAATTTGATATGCAATTACCTCAAATTATTGAAGGGTATGAAACAATGAGTAGCGGCTTAAGTGATAATAACAATACCAATAGTAAGCCGAATCATGAAAAAATTGGGGAGCATGATAAGGCATTAATATATGGGCATGAACTTTTACAGGAGCATGCATTGTGTAATCATTGAATAGTAAATAAAATAATTAGTAACAATGATATTATACAATATTATCAAAAAACACAAGAGTGCGAAGATATTTTTGATTTTGACGGTCCTAATTAGCACTTCATCTACCCAAGTATGCTTTATTTTGTATGAATTGTTTAAAAGATAAGCTTTTTGGCAATAAAAATGAACTTCAACATGCAATTGTGGAGTGATCAATTATTAATAATGCCTATTATAAAATTATTAACTTAAAAAGAGTCGTGTAATTCATTATGTTGATTTATGAAAGTAATATTATCTATCATGTCATGATGTATTTATAGAATTGATGTTTGATCATCCGACAGATTCTTAAGACTTATTTATGGATCGAATATGTATCGACATGAAGAAGTCATTCCTTTTNGTGTTATTCATGTGTTATTGATGTGTTATTGTGTTATTATAACATCAAAAATATTCTCATGACACAATAACATATGAATAACACACAATAACACATGAATAACACGTGGAATATTCACGACAGAAAAAAAAACGGCGCAGTAACACGGGGGAATATTCTCCCCCATGTTATTGATGTGTTATTGTGTTATTATAACACCAGGAATATTCCTAGAACACAATAATACATGAATAACACACAATAACACATAAATAACACGGGGGGGAGGGGAGGGGAATATTCCACGTGTTACTGCGCCGTTTTTTTTCTCTATCGCGCTGAGTGTCCTGACGTGATTTAATTGGATATGCACGTTACTCTATGTGCGTAGTACTGATGTAATATTTTTTCCAATTCCTATGGATTTATATGTCTCACAATTAAGCTCTTTTTTTTTTTTTTTTTTTTTTT
>JXCR01007823.1:58678-81343 GCA_002079205.1 Phalaenopsis hybrid cultivar | reverse complement strand
TTTTTTTTTTTTTTTTTTTTTTTTGGCATTTATACCACCCAAATATTTCGTACAACTTCGAAAATGTCTCCATTTTAACTTTTAAAATGTAAATTATACTTTCCAATGTATAGATAAGAAAGCAAGTTGAAGGTTAGGTGTTAGATATCTAAATACAGAAATTGAGTGGTACCTATGTGAATTTTCTTTTTATTTTTTATTTTTATTTTCTGAAAGTAAGGATGTCATTGTTGATATTAAGAATTTGGGGGAGGAAAACAAGATTTTTTTGTAAATATGAAAATTTGGGTGTTAGATATGTAAAAACATAAAAATATGTGTGCTTGTTATGTGAATTTTCCTAATTTTTAGTAATATAATGGACATATGGAATGCATAGTTACATGATTTTAAGGTTTTTACTTTTTTACATTTATACCAATTTCTAAGTATTTACATATCTAACACCTAAAATTAAGTGTTAGATGCGTAAAGACATTAGAATTGAGTGGTCTGTATATCAATCATCCTTTTAAATAAAAAGAGAAAAATTATATATGTATCATACTAATCTTATGTATTTACACATCTCATACTAAAACTTTTATATTTACATACATAGCATTTTGATGGTTTAAATATATGCCTAAAGAGTATTATTATTTATATAACATTAATGGATATGAGTGTTATGTGTAAATATAAAAGTTTAGGTGTCAGATATCTAAATACATAGAAATTGTATGTTATATATGTAAATTCCCTTTAAAAAAATTTACATATGAACAGTATATGTCATATATATTTATTAATTTAACACCCAAACTTTAATATTTATCAATATAACACTTCAGAATACCCATCGCCCTGCAGCTAACATCATCTTCCTCCTCCTCCTGCAGAATCGCGCGCAATCATCCGCTACTTCGCCGGAAAATACGAGGAATCCGGCGCCAAACTACTCGGGGAAACGCCGGAGGAGCGCGCGCTCGTAGACCAATGGATCGACGTCGAAGCCATTAATCTAAACCCGTTGATATTCCCAATTGCCCTAAATCTCTTGATTCTCCCAAAGCAGGGCTTAGCAGGGAACAAGGCTGAAGCCGATTCCTCCGCCAAGAAGCTCTCCGAGGTTTTGAATGTGCACGAGGAGCAGTTATGTAAGACAAAGTATTTAGCTGGGGATGATTTTACGCTCGCCGATCTGACGCATATTTCGAGCTTGAGCGTGGTTGTGGAGAGGTGTGGAATGGGCTGGGTTTTGGATGATAAGGAGCGTGTGAAAGGGTGGTGGGAGGAGATTAGGGCTCGGCCAGCGGCGAGGAAGGTGGCGGAGATGGTGGAATCGGGTGCGCTTCGTTACTCGCCCGGAATGGGGGAGAAAGGGCTTTGAGAGCTATTGTCGAGTTCCTGAATGAGTGAGTGCTTAAATTTTGTGGATTTCCGCTGATCATTTTAAAATAAAATAAAAAATGGGAAATTTACATATTTATATAGCAACCAATGCTTATGCATTTACTTTTCTCGTATATGATAAGCACCATAACCTATGCATGACAGGTAGGGCTCTCAAAACGGCTCGTTGCTCGCGAACAGTTCATGTTTGGCTTGTTAAGAAGTTCGTGTTCGGCTCGTTCGCTAAGTTAATGAGCCGAACAAATATTTTTTCGCAATCAATTAAAAGTATTAATTAAGAAAATATAATAAAAATTATTAAATTAGTTTCAAATGATATTTTAAATCTTAAATTTAATTGGATGATATGTTAATATAGAAAAAATTGGGTGGCATGTTTGTAAATTCCCTCTCAACGTTTTCCTTCTTAGTTGATAAAAATCTTAAACTTTATTTCGCTTTAAAAGTTTGATGTTATCATTTACATATAAATGTTTGATATAAATTTGGGAAACACCAAAATGTTGTAAAATTCGGGCCATACGACTTGGCCGAAACCAAGTAAAGTCAATATTTGGGAAATCAACATACATGCAACTATGGGTGCAAACCAACCAAACACTGTGTTGGGCTCGTTAAAAAAACACCAAAGTTCTTCATTCGACTAGTTCGCTTAGCAAGCCTAACACAAGTTGTTCGTAAATAAAGTCATTTTGATAACCCAAATCACTCAACCGTAGAATATAAAAGTGTTGGGATAAGATTTATTTATGTTAAATCATAATTTATATANATAATATTATTTACTTAAGAAAAATACAATTAATATATAAATTCCCCACGCCACCTAACGTTCCTCCCCCCAGTGCCATCACCACACCTTCCAGCCAACTCGCTCAAAGTACAGAATCAGCCGTTGAAGCCAACAACCATTCCATCCAACAGTCCTCAGCTGTCCTCCTACGTGATACATAAATACAAGGGGTTTGCTTACATAAATACCATACAATTCTTATGTATTTACATATCTTCAACACCTGAACACCAATATTTGCATACATGCCACTCTAATCGTTAACAACACACAAAAATACATCTATGGGGTATTATAAGTGTAAATATCAAATAAATTTTTTTTTTATGTTAGTTATGTATGCATAAGAATTGTGTGGATATATAAATATATATAATTTTAGGTGTTAGATATGTAAATAAGCAGGAAGTAGGGGGGCATGAACATAAATGCCGCTTATAAAAGGAGGGGAGGGAAGGGGTTGGTGAGGAGCGAGGAATGGCTGTGAAAATATACGGGGTGGGTTCGTCGGTGTGCACGCAGAGAGTAATGCTATGCCTCGTTGAGAAAGGCGTCGCCTTTGAGATTCAGCTTGTCGATTTAGCCAAAATGGAGCACAAGAAACCTCACTATTTGGCCAAGCAGGTCTACATTATTTATTTGTTCACTAATTGTCATGTATATTCGTGTTAGTCTCAGAGTTTATAGAAGTATCAAAATAATCCTCAGACTATCTATTTTCGATAGTTTTGTAAATCTAAAATGGAAATATATAAATAGTTAGAATTATTTTGACACTTCTATGGTTTTTTTTGGCAGCCATTTGGGCAAATTCCTTATGTTGTGGATGGTGATTTTGAGCTCTTTGGTGAGTGCTCAATTTCTGGTTTTTCTTTTTTTTAAGGAAATAATAGTTATTAGATTCAATTATTTTTATTTTGGGGCTTTTACATGTATACCACTCAATTACTAGAAAAAATATTATATCAGTACTACGCACGTAGAAATAACGTGCGCAGCCAATGAAATCACGCCAAGACACTCCGCGCGACAGTGAAAAAAAAAACTGCGCAGTAACACGGGGAATATTCTCTCTTGTGTTATTCATGTGTTATTGTGTGTTATTCATGTGTTATTGTGTTATTATAATATCAAGAATATTCTCGGGACACAATAACACATAAATAACACGGGGAATATTCACGACAGAGAAAAAAGCGGCGCAGTAACACGGGGGAATATTCTCCCCCATGTTATTCATATGTTATTGTGTGTTATTCATGTGTTATTGATATGTTATTGTGTTATTATAACATCAGGAATATTCGTAGAACACAATAACACATGAATAACACGGGGGGGGGGGAATATTCCACGTGTTACTGCGTCGTTTTTTTTCTCTGTCGCGCTGGGTGTCGTGACGTGATTTAATTGAATACGCACGTTACTCTACATTCGTAGTACTAATGTAATATTTTTTCCAATTCCTATGGATTTATATATATATATATCACAACTAAGGTTTTTTTTTTTTTTTTGCATTTATACCACCCAAATATTTCGTTCCATTTGGAAAATGTCTCCATTTTAATTTTTAAAATGTAAATTATACTTTCCAATGTATGGATAAGATAGCAAGTTGAAGGTTAGGTGCTAGATATCTAAATACAGAAATTGAGTGGTACCTATGTGAATTTTCTTTTTATTTTTTATTTTTATTTTCTGAAAGTAAGGATGTCATTGTTGATATTAAGAATTTAGGGGAGGAAAGCAAGATTTTTTTGTAAATATGAAAATTTGGGTGTTAGATATGTAAAACATAAAAATATGCGTGCTTGTTATGTAAATTTCCCTAATTTTTAATAATATAATGGACATATGGAATGCAGAGTTACATGATTTTAAGTGTTTTACTTTTTTACATTTATACCAATTTCTAAGTATTTACATATCTAACACCTAAAATTATGTGTTAGAAGCGTAAATACATTAGAATTGAGGGGTCTGTATATCAATCATCCTTTTAAATAAAAAGAGAAAAATTATATATGTATCATACAAATCTTATTTATTTACATATCTCATACTAAAACTTTTATATTTACATACATAGCATTTTGATGGTTTAAATATATGCCTAAAGAGTATTATTATTTATATAACATTAATGAATATGAGTGTTATGTGTAAATATAAAAGTTTTGACGTGAGATATCTAAATACATAGAAATTGTATGTTATATATGTAAATTCCCTTAAAAAAAATTTACATATAGTATATGTCATATATATTTATCNTATTTACATACATAGCATTTTGATGGTTTAAATATATGCCTAAAGAGTATTATTATTTATATAACATTAATGGATATGAGTGTTATGTGTAAATATAAAAGTTTAGGTGTCAGATATCTAAATACATAGAAATTGTATGTTATATATGTAAATTCCCTTTAAAAAAATTTACATATGAACAGTATATGTCATATATATTTATTAATTTAACACCCAAACTTTAATATTTATCAATATAACACTTCAGAATACCCATCGCCCTGCAGCTAACATCATCTTCCTCCTCCTCCTGCAGAATCGCGCGCAATCATCCGCTACTTCGCCGGAAAATACGAGGAATCCGGCGCCAAACTACTCGGGGAAACGCCGGAGGAGCGCGCGCTCGTAGACCAATGGATCGACATCGAAGCCATTAATCTGAACCCGCTGATATTCCCCATTGCCCTAAATCTCTTGATTCTCCCGAAGCAGGGCTTAGCGGGGAACAAGGCTGAAGCCGATTCCTCCGCCAAGAAGCTCTCCGAGGTTTTGAATGTGTACGAGAAGCAGTTATGTAAGACAAAGTATTTAGCTGGGGATGATTTTACGCTCGCTGATCTGACGCATATTTCGAGCTTGGGCGTGGTTGTGGAGAGGTGTGGAATGGGTTGGGTTTTGGATGATAAGGAGCGTGTGAAAGGGTGGTGGGAGGAGATTAGGGCTCGGCCGGCGGCGAGGAAGGTGGCGGAGATGGTGGAGTCGGGTGCGCTTCGTTACTCGCCGGGAATGGGGGAGAAAGGGCTTTGAGAGTTATTGTCGAGTTCCTGAATGAGTGAGTGCTTAAATTTTGTGGATTTCCGCTGATCATTTTAAAATAAAAAGAAAATGGGAAATTTACATATTTATATAGCAACCAATGCTTATGCATTTAGTTTTCTCGTATATGATAAGCACCATAACCTATGCATGACAGGTAGGGCTCTCAAAACAGCCCGTTGGTCGCGAACAGTTCATGTTTGGCTTGTTAAGAAGTTCGTGTTCGGCTCGTTCGCTAAGTTAATGAGCCGAACAAATATCTTTTCGTAATCAATTAAAAGTATTAATTAAGAAAATATAATAAAAAATATTAAATTAGTTTCAAATGATATTTTAAATTTTAAATTTAATTGGATGATATGTTAATATAGAAAAATTGGGTGGCATGTTTGTAAATTCCCTCTCAACGTTTTCCTTCTTAGTTGATAAAAATCTTAAACTTTATTTCGCTTTAAAAGTTTGATGTTATCATTTACATATAAATGTTTGATATAAATTTGGGAAACACCAAAATGTTGTAAAATTCCGGCCATACGACTTGGCCGAAACCGAGTAGTCAATATTTGGGAAATCAACATACATGCAACTATGGGTGCAAACCAACCAAACATTGTGTTGGGCTCGTTAAAAAAACACCAAAGTTCTTTATTCGACTAGTTCGCTTAACAAGCCTAACACGAGTTGTTAGTAAATAAAGTCATTTTGATAACCCAAATCACTCAACCGTAGAATATAAAGTGTTGGGATAAGATTTATTTATGTTAAATCATAATTTATATATATATATATATTTCAAGCGAGCCAAGCACGAATTAAAAGATTTTTGTTCGTGTTGGGCGCACTTATATATCGAGCACAATAAAGCTGTGTTCGGCTCACTAAACACGAACTTCTTATGAATTGTTCGCACATAACAGGCCATTTTGACAGCCCTGCCCATCATATCATCTTTAAAATTCAAATCAGGTCCAAATAGAGCGATCCGCATCACCATCCACTGGGCAACAATTATGAGCCGACCGACAGCCAAAACTACAATGATTGTTCGTTCAATTTTTGTGCTTCTGCGACCGAAGTCCACTGATGCCATTTAGGGACTCTCAATCACAACTTCTGGCAAGCAGCTATAGCCCCTCCCCAGTCACCCAAAACATTAAGCAGGTCGTAGAAAACACACATTTCAAGCCAAATCCAATCAAAAACATAGCAAGCAGTAGCAGTAAAGCTACACAAGTCTTGTCTATAAAACCAAAGCAAAGTCTCACGAAAGAGGAAATAGAATTACTCAGCAAAAGAACATCACCCGCTTAACATTGTCCTTCAGCGCAGGCAGAGGCCTCACCGCACCAGTTCCGGGCGCTCGAGTGCTGCGAGAACCGCTCGCTGCAGCAGCAGCTCGGCCTGCGACAGCACTCGCCATTGAGCCACTATTGGAGGTCTCCGGCTCCAAGTAAAACCTTGCCCTAAAAGCGGCGAGATGGGCATAATATGCAGGCGGCACTGTAAAATAAATAAAATAAATAAATAAAATTCAGAGCAGATCTGCAGTTTTCATTTACATTGATTCTTAAATTGAATGGTATCGAGAGAAATTACCAATAGAAACGGATTTTGTGCACCTTGCATAGCTACAGAAAGCAAGTATTAAAAAAGTTAAATTTTAAATTGGGAAGTAAGCGATCAAAATTAACTAAAGATGAGAAGATTCATTACGTGTAGCATAACTTATTGGTGAGTGTCTGCAGTGCATCGGCAGAGAATTTGTTTTCATCCCATAATACGTGGTAATGAGCAGGCCTGCTAGTACCCTGCAAAACATTTTGATTATGTGACCTACTAGATTATCTTAAAGGGGCATTAACACATACACCCAACTCCTGTATATATACATTTTAAATTGAAATAATTGAGATGACACCCAGTTTCATGCATTGGGATTATGTATGTATATCTTCCTATCTTAAAATTATATATGTGATCAGTGTGACAGCTTGAGAGTAGCAAACATATAATTACCTGGATTCCGGCATGACTGCACAGGTAGAAATCAAATTCAGTTGGATGACAAATTGTTGAATCAACAACAGTGCCTGCAGTTTATTAAAAAGTTGACAAACTTTAACATAAAATTACAGGAATAATAAATAAATAAATATAATTTTAGAAAAGAGTGATACATACCTGGAAGGATGTTTCCACTTTTATCGACTGAATGTTGGTCATTATGGTTGTTTGCAAACAATCGGGTGTGGTGACGCTTTTGAACAACCACAAAAGTGACAAGAGGCTGATAATCGGGCTCCAAATAAGCACATGCCTGCAATATTATCAGTAGAAAACATAAGACAACAGCGAATTTCAATAACTAGAAATTTAAATAAAGGGAATTTAATAGATAAGATACCTTGCAAAGGAAGAACCGCAAAAAAAAAACTAAAAAAATTACGGACAATTACATACATGCCATCCTATCCCCATGAAAATTACATATCTGGCACCTAAACTTCATATGAAAAATTACCACCATTTTTAACTTTCTAAAAGTGAAAAGCAACTTCTCATGCATAGGTAAAAGATGACATGTATGCAAAAATTGTAATTTAGGTGTTAGATATATAAATATATAATTGAAACATATACCTTGCGTATCGCGTTAAGTTCGTACAAAAGAACCTGATAAAATTGTCCTTCACTCACGCCATCCCTGCATGTAAGGACACAAATAAAATGTTAAGAAGAAACACCAAATCCACATATAGACAGAGGCATATGGATCACAGGACCTGTAAAATATTATCCTCTCTGGCTTGAATCCTGTTGCCTTTTTGAAAGAAATAAGAAGCTCCCTGAAAATGTATTATGTATGTCAATAAGAAATAAGTGGCAGAAGAGTTAAATGGAAGAGCAAAAAAAGTTAATAAAGGAAAACACACCCGATCATGCCACCATTTTCATTTTTAAACAAGTCCTGAATGAGCTCCTGGCGATGGGCCTGAGCACAAACAAGTCCTGCATATTTGGTTATCTCTGGCCAATCTTGAGATGCCACAACCTGCCATATAATAAAATAGACGTTATGGGTGGCAACAAAGTTTAGGTAGACTTATTATACATACCACTCAATTCTTATGTATTTACATATCTAACACCTAATCTTCATTTTTTACATGCATGCATGAAAATAAAATTTAAAATGGTAGTATTTTTTTTATGTTATATGAAAATTTTGGGTGGTATAAATGTAAAAATTGTAGGCCAATAGATAAGAACTGTGGTGTGTATGTAAATGTCCCTAAAATTTAAAACAAGTATTATATATCATCATCAAATGTGCATTAACAAACAAACTTACAGCAGCGATTGATGGGCTAGAGTCTTCTCCAGGGTGAGGATGTGTGACGTCAGCACCAAATATGATAGTGGGCAGGTCATGGACCAATGGTATACGTCTAGATATAGCATCCATGAGTACCGTATTTCGGCCTCCAACCTTCACATTTATCTTCAAAGCAACGTTGGCTAGGTACTGTTTGTTAATCTTCACAAGATGTCTAGCTAAACAGCATTGCGAAACTAGTCCAAGCTCGGTCTCACATATTCGCTTCAAATCCCCTGCACAAGCATTTAGAAGCATCAAACATAAAGAACAAAAATACATGTATAAAAAATCTAAAACACTGCCTCGCCAGGTCTCAAACCACGGATATAAAAAATGGAAGGTTGTGTTAAGTAGACTGCAACTAGCATAAATTTTATGGCCTGAATTTTTTATAGTCATATTAAACATTGACCATCTGATGATCCGATTAGGACAATAGATGTTTTAGATTCAACTTATGTTAATAAAGGTAGAGATAGATCTAAAAAGATCTGGGTATAAAAAATTATCTTAATTTATTAGAATTAAATAAAAATACGACAATCAATAGGACACAAAAGAGAAAAAGGATTCATGAAAGTTCAGCGGGATAAAGGCTTATTGTCGTTGTTGTTGTTGAAGCATAAAGAATAAAAATTAGGGAAATTTGAATAGGTAGCAAAGAATGCTCATGTGTTTTGGTATCTCACACCTATGCATGAAAAGATGAATTTGACTTTAAAAAGTAATATTAATGCAGGTATTTTGTGTGTAAATATGTAAGTTTAGAGGTGAGATATTTAAATACACAAGAATTGTGTGCCATGCATGTAAATGCCCCATTGAGAAATTGTTATCTTTGGCATGAAGGTCTCACAATTTTGCCCATCTCGATCTTCAACAAGGGCAAGCTTAACTTCGGAGTTTCTATCAAAAATTCAATTGTTAAACCAAATGGCACCTTGATGTTTATCTACTTCGGGGGTTTCAAAATCTCGCTAAGTTAAATAACAGACATCCTTGTTAGAGCTCTAATCCTAGATCATCAACCAGACAAAAAGAGCTCAAGAGGAAGTGGTCCCCACGTAGCACTTTTTCCCATCCGGGGTTCAAGTGTAGGGGCTTTACATACATACCGCATAATTCTTATGTAACTTGGTGTATGCTTTTTGCTGATGATATCATTCTCGTGGATAAAATGAGAGAAAAAGCTCGGGAAAAGCTTCAATTATGGAGGTCTACATTGGAGTCTAAAAGCTTTCATTTAAGTAGAACTAAAACCGAATAGATGGAATGTAATTTTAGTAGTAATAGCTCTAGTGATAAAAGTGTGACTTTGGGTGATCAAATTATCAAAAGGTGTGAACGATTTAGATATCTTGGGTCCGTTGTTCAAAGCGATGGTGATATAGATGGGGATGTTAATAGTAGAATTCAAGTTGGTTGGTTGAAGTGAAGAAATGCTTCGGGCCTTTTGTGTGATAGAAAAGTACCGCTTAGACTGAAANATTTCTGACAAAACTGATGCAAAACCAGTTGCTAACCCTCCCCCCATCCACCATTTTCTACACCAAAAAAAATAATAATAATAATGATGAAATAGANGCCCTCTTCCTCATCCACCACCATCTTCCCCTTCCCCTTATCCGCAGCAGATAAAATGGATTTCCCCTTCTCCTTACTCGCATTCCCGTTCTGATTGGCGCCCTCCTTGTTGTCATCATTGCTGGCTCCGCGCAACTCTTCGACGGGAGCGTCGTCGGGCTTCTTCTGCTTCATCGCTCTTTCATTTTCCCCTTCCTCATCTGGAATGAGATCGCACTTTCGTTTGAGAGGTGATTGGATTAGCGACTCTTGATCGAGGATTTGGGCTTCTCCTTCCATCGCTGCAATCGAAATTAGGGATTTGGCGGAAACGACTCAACCGTGAAACAGATGGGGAACGAAGCCTAGGGATTTTAAAAAGGCCCAATTTTTTTCGGAGCAATTTTATTTACTTCTTTTAATTTAATTATACAAAATGTAAATAACTACTTACCTTTTTTTATTTTATTTATTTATTCTATTTTGCCTTTTAATTATTTCATTCTGATCCAATTAAGGTATTAATTTTTACATACTTGTAAAAATTTAATTTTTTTAAATTAAATATAATTCAGTTTTTATTTATTGCTGAATATTTTTTAGATCTAGGGTCGTGTATTGTTCCAAATGCATGCAACATGATAGAAAAATTTATATATCAGCCAAAAGAGCATGGCTCGTTGGATGTTCCTTAGATTATAAGATTTTAGAGAGAGGACAAAAATGAGATTGCGACGATAGACAATGATCGGTCCCTCACTCTCTCCTTTTCTATCACATTTTATACATAAAGTAGAAAATTAATAAAAGAATAGACATTATATATCTTGCATGGTGTGATATCATTCTCTGATGATTTGGTAAAAAGACTGTGATGTGGGGTGTGAAGTGTTGTCAGTGCGACACACATCCCTCGTGTCTGGGTGATATGAATGGGTCCCAAGTGTTAGGAACCGCATTTAATTAGAGATTAACAAATGTTCTTATTAGTCATAATAGTTTTCTACCGGTCATGATGGCTTCCTCTCATAGCCGCCCTCGCACTTAGGGGTGTAAACAAACCGAACACTAACGAACAAAGCTTGTGTTCGTATTCGGTTCATTTGAAATTTAGTTTGTTTGAAATAAGCTCGTGTTTGAAATTATTCGTGAAGTCACTGTTCGTATTCGTTTCTTAACGATGAANATATATATATATATATATATATATATATATATATATATATATATATATATATATATATATATATAATTTTAACTTTCAAAAAGTGACCTGCATGGGTAAGGTGGCCAATANATTTTGATAACTGCTGATTGGACAGACTCTGTATCTCATATAAATCTGCAAAAGCTTACAGAAAAGTTAAAATAAAAGAACGCTGCTGCGCACAGCAAAATTCAGATATGTGCAGCTGCTTGGATCCATCTTCAGGCTATTATAAAGCTTGTCAGCAAATAATATTAGTGTCAAATAAGTTCATATTAGTTGCATGCTAGAAAATTCAGGGTGTTTAGAGTGATCTTCTATTTTAGGTCTGTAAAATTGTCCAACGCACACATTTATAAATATGTAAGAGAATTAAATTTTTTGTGGAAGAATCTTAGAAAGTGAAAAAATCACAATGCATGACTCGGCTGAACTAATTAGCTTGGAAATTGAAAGTACAGTGCTCTACCCGTCGGAAATTGAAAGTACAAGGCTCTACTCGTCTCCTGAATTAAGAAGCATTTAAAAAAAATGATGATCATAACTTCATAATAGTAGTTTGGCTAAGATGATCATAATTGGGCTATAAGAAGTGTAGTTGGTGACTATAATAGCAATAGTTAGCCACAAAAGAACATGTAATANTCTGTAAAATTGTCCAACGCACACATTTATAAATATGTAAGAGAATTAAATTTTTTGTGGAAGAATCTTAGAGTGAAAAAATCACGGTGCATGACTCAGCTTAACTAATCAGCTAGGAAATTGAAAGTACAGGGCTCTACACGTCGGAAATTGAAAGTACAGGGCTCTACCGGTCTCCTGAGTTAAGAAGCATTTTAAAAAAATGATGATCATAACTTCATAATAGTAGTTTGGCTAAGATGATCATAATTGGGCTATAAGAACTGTAGTTGATGACTATAATAGCAATAGTTAGCCACAAAAGAACCTGTAATTGGAGGCTTAATGGTCATAATTGGCTATAGCAACTAATGGTGATAGTCAACAAAAACCTTGGGTAGCCAGCGGAAAACTCTAGCGGTTTGCAGGAAGCTCTAATGACCAACGACAAAAGTTGAAACTTTGAGTTAAAATTTAGTAGTTAGCTTACTCTTCTCTTCTCCTCCCCCCCTTGAATAATAAAAAAAATGAGAATTTATCTAAATTTTTGAGATGAGCATCTTGATAAATTTAGCTAATCACCCAAAACACTACCGCAGAGTCCACACTAATTTTCTTGATCACAGGCAATTTTTTTCAACATTCAAGTGTCTCAACGATGCTAAAATTGAATGCTTTTAAGCTCGCTGAATTCCTTACGTCGAGCCGTGCAATTTGACCATAAGCATGCAAACTTTCAATATCATTTAGTCTTTCAATTGTTGCACCAAAATCTTTCACTTCACTTCAAATGTTTGATCTAGACTTAATTATACTTGAATTAGATCACTTTTAACGTCATTGGATTTGTGTTATTTAGAGGCATTGCTTGATTACAAGCTTATTTTAAAATCTAGATCTCGATGATCCTGAATTTGAAATTGAAATATTTCTTACAAAATATTTGCCAAAAATACAAATCCTTATAAAATTTCAATAACTCCATTAATTTATTTTTTTCAATCATAACAAATTTAAAATTTAAGTTGAATTTTGCAAAAAATTAAAGTTGGAAAATATGTTTTAAGGTATCATGATAAAAAAAATAACAATCAAGATGAGGCTTAAAATCCTTAAAATCTGTTTTAAAACGAATTAAATACTAATTATCTAATTATATTTCACTCTCTAATTTTTTTTATAAAATTAAAATTTTGAGATTTATTATAATAAAATTTTGATCATAATATTCCCATTTAATAAGATCAATATTAGACGTAAATCTTCAATGTTACTTGACAATGAATGATGTATTTGATAAATAAACACTCATATTTTGTGAGAATAATAGTGAATATTTCTTGCATCACAACTTAAAAAATGATTTAATTTAGCTTCGGAAGATTTCCATGCCACTCAATTGCTATATATTGACATTATATATTTACATATCTAACACCTAAACTTCAATTTTTACAGACATACCACCATATTGATGCATGAAAAAGGCATATTTCACTTCTTTAAAGTTAAAATGATTGCATTTATTATATGACAATAAAATTTTATGTAGCATAAATGTAAAAGAAAAGTAAACTTTTGGTGTTAGATATGTAAATACGTAGGAATTAGCTGGTATGTCAGTAAATGCCCCTATAGCTTTATGCATACGAACAGTTTTCAAGTCTAATATAAGGCATAAAAATGTCAATAAATCTAATATTTAGAAAAAAAAAATCATTTTTTTAAAAGCAAATAACATTTTCACAATTAAATCTGTGAACAAATAACAATTATAAGAATTATTTTATACATTTCTTCAATGAAAGTTGAAGAAAATTCTGAACAAATTTCTAACATTTAGCCAAATAGTCCCCCCGATTATTCGTGGCAAAACAGCCTATGTCAGTCTCAGAATTTATAGAAGTGTTAAAATAATCCCAAAACGTTTCATTTGTCTGAAATAGTAGATTAAATATCCCGTCTTACGACTTTTTATCGTGTAATCAAATCACTACATGATTAATAGTTTTCATGCCTAGAAATTACTAAAGACCCCAGAACCTTATTATACAAATAGAGGCCCCAGATCCCCAATGAAATAAGCAAAAAAGTCTAATCATTTCTACCCTTTTCATATTCAATGATGCAATAGTTTTTTTGGACATTCAATCAACAGTAAGTCATATAAAGTCTTCAACAAAAGAATACTTGTGCTTGAAGAGTATTTCATTTGTTGAATCACATGATTCATTAGAACAGATGGGCATTAAAAAGCAAATCAAAATCTTCAAGACTGATGGTTAAGAAAAAGCTAGACTTGCACCAAAGAGTCAGTTACATTGAGCAAAATGAGCGCTTGAATCAGACATCTTGAGATTCTTCGTTTTGTTTTGAACTAATGTGATACACATTTAAGCACATCTAACATGCACCTTAAAAAAAGATTTACATGAAACCAACAGTTGAAAATCATTTATAAGACACTACGCTAGATTCATATGTTCTCTTGAATGATTATTGATGTTAAGAATTATTTTCTTCTAATTACATCAATTAATTACATAATCATGTTCAAATAATTTATTACACTTATAATTGTTTTTTAATTTGTTTTACTTCATCATTAGCCAATAAAATCCTTCTATTAAGCTTAGAAACCTATTATTACAACATTGACCTTGATCTAAGTGAAAAAAGCCGCCCATGCCCGTGTGTCGGGTCATGCATGTCGATGCATGGATTGGATCCCAAGTTTTTATTATAAAGAAAAAACTCTTGATTTAAACCACATTGCCAGAGCTCCTCCATTCGAGAGGGTTAAAAATGGCCAATACAACAACAACAACCACAACAAGCCTTTATCCCACTAAATGGGGTCGACTACATGAATCCTTCTTCTCCATTGTCCTATTGAGTGTTATATTTTTATTTTGTTCTAATAAATTAATATATTTTTTTTACATGCCAAAATCTTTTTAGGTCTACATCTACCTTTTTTAACATAAGTCGAATGTATGCTCTCCTAACAAGATCATCAAGAGGTCAATGTTTAATGTGACCAAGCCATCTAAGATGACTCTCTCTAATCTTGCCAGCCATTGGAGCTACAACAACCCTGTCACGGATACATTCATTTCGTGTTTTGTCTCTAAGTGTCAAGCCACTCATCCACCTAAGCATTCTAATCTCAGCAACACTATGCTTCTCTTTTAAAAGCTAATATTCTGCGTCATAAAGCATTGCATGTCTCACCACCACCTTATAAATTTTTCCTTTATGTCTAAGATGTACTTTTCTACCACACAATAAACCTTATGCATTCCTCCACTTCAACTATCCAGCTTGAATTCTACTAATAACATCTCCATCAATATCACCATCAATTTGAACAATATAAAACTTATTCAATCTTTCTGCTTTATAAATCATCTCACATCACATTCGTCTTAAAAACCTAACACACACAATTCACCACCCTCTCATCTCACACTATCTTCACTAACTAGAACAACTGATTTACTTTCTTCACACATTCACATAAAAAAAAAAAAAAAAAAAACCTTAACAAACCAATCACACATCATGTCAACAAAGTCCAAGAGAAACAGGCCTTCATATAGAGGTGAATTCTCTACATTCTCATCAAAAAACCATCTGTCAAATCCTCCCAATCAATATTGACTCCAATGTCAATGTTTATGGATATTTTGAAGGCACTGGTCTCAAAAATTTATATCCTTTGCTCCAACATGTTGACAGGTGCCTACTCTATTCTAATATTCCTTCTGCCTTTTCAATCTTGGATTGTATTCAAGACTTCATGATGACGTATCAATTATTTCCTTTATCTATAAGGTACATTTTCTTAAGTTTTTTCTGAGTCTAGTTTCATGCAACTGGCTTTGGTATCTAAGTTTATTGTCTTGTTACTTCTTGATGATGCAGAAGGGGAAATATAGTTGTTGGATTAAGTGATGGTATATGTGATGAACTGATGATATTTCCATGCTACAATTTGTAATCGTCAGTCTCCTGTGGTAATATAGACAAAAGGTTTAAAACAATATAACTAGACATTTTTATGAATATGATGCATACATGATTAAATGGATATTAGCATGTTTGTTGTTGGTGAGATTAAAGGGAAGGTGGTCATGTGCGGCTTACATATTACTTGTATAAGGTCTGCAAATGAATCGAGTATTCGGTAAGATACCTGTGACTATGCTCTATTAGAGTAGAGTTTATAATCATTCGATCAATNGGAAGGTGGTCATGTGCGGCTTACATATTACTTGTATAAGGTCTGCAAATGAATCGAGTATTCGGTAAGATATCTGTGACTATGCTCTATTAGAGTAGAGTTTATAATCATTCGATCAACTGGTCAAACAAATTTGAACACTTTTCATAACTACTCAGTAGCTGAATGAACAAGCTTGAATAACTGGTTGCTCGGTTCATCTATGATCATGTACAATATTATGTAAAACACAAGAACAAGACACTGAAAAGCTTGATTAAGGTTCGATGCTCGAGAAGGCACCCACCAGAGATGCATAATGCAAACAGGTTTGAGTTGACAAGAAAAGGCTCACTTTTTAAGCCTATTCGATGAGAGTTATATTGGATAAACTTAGGGTCTGTTTGAGGGCTTGGTTGGAGGGCTTCGCGACACCCAACCACAAAAATCTACTGTTTGGGGGTGCGGCAGAGAAGCTTCACGGCCACCGCAGGGGATGTTTTCGCAAAAAGAGGGCCGCGGGGTCAATCCCGCGGCCTACGTTCCGCGATTCTGTTTTTACCCATTGCCTCTTCGATCGAAGGTCCGACCGTTCGGGTTGTTACGCGAAAGGCAGCTTTGCTCCTTTCCCCCTCCTTCTCTCGTTCGTCCTTCCTAGATCACAAGCGAGCGTGAAAGAGGGAGCGCGTTCATGGCTCAGGACCGGTTTAAGCTGGCATAGATCAAGCTTGTTGGCTACTATCAATGGTTTCAAAAATAACAATACGTCGCCTCACCGCATTTCCTTTCTCCCTGCAATGAATGGTTCTGAATTCTCGATCCCCAAGTTCTGTCATCAGCCATTCTTGTCCTGTATTTGTTCTGCCCTAAATTAGTAAAGGTTCATCTTTATTAAGCGTTCGTTCCACGGTGACATTTCTAANTATTTGTTCTGCCCTAAATTAGTAAAGGTTCATCTTTATTAAGCGTTCGTTCCACGGTGACATTTCTAAGTTTTAAAACCAATTTTCACTGCACTTTTGAATAATTTGAACAAAATCATTTCAATGAGACTTAAAATATTATTTACATCATGATACACACTATTTTATTTTTTTAATTGGTGAAAATTTGAGGCTGAAAGAAGAAGGAAGCTTGGATTACCACCTGAAGATCCTTTAATTAATCATCGCTTTGATTAAACAAATGATAACTTTGGTTCTAATTCATATCCAATATATGTTATTTTATCCTTCTTCTTCTACATATCGTACGCTCATAGATACGAAGCAAGGGTTGAGACCAGAGTACTCAGGAAGGAAGCCTCAAAACACGAATGGCTATGGCCCAAAATCTGGAAAGCAAATTAAATTTATACCATGTTAACTTCTTTAAACAATAAAAAATAGATAGTTTTACTTTGTGATTCTGCTTGAGAGAGCGTATACAGTCTCTCGTGTGCTCCAACTTTATTACAGGCTTGATCGGTAATGCACTCTGAAAGCCAGTTTAGACAAACATAATCAATCCTTGTTTTATGGTTTGGAAAATCTAAAGAGGATTTTAATAAATAAAGATCTTGTAAACACCTTCTCTTCCACAGGAGATGTGGTAGCTGGTTTTGTGGCCAAAGGATCTTCAGGTGGTAATCCAAGCTTCCTTCTCTTTTCAGCCTGCAGGGAATATCAATTTCAAAACAAATACTTATACATTCCAAACAATTCTTATTAGTTTTGTGTGTTGTTTTTTAAAATTGGTTCAGGAGTTTTGATTGAGCTTTTGTTGCATATCACCAAGTTCTATCTTATGCGAGTCCATCATATAAATGATTTTTTAACTGTAATACTATGTACAATTTTTGTCATATCCTTTTGTGAAACTTCTATATGTCAATGTGACTTCATTTCTTTCTCGTGATTTACAGTGTTATGGAGCGCATTTTATTCTGAAATATTTTGAGCCACAATCTCGGACCACATGCTGCAACATTGAACGCCCGGGAAAATAGATTCAGTGCAGGCTAGCTGACAAAAATTGTTTATGTTTGGTCGTTACTATGTTCATATTATAAAGAAATTATCTATGTTTGTTTGTTGTTATATGGTAAAGCACTTTCATTGCTGGTCACCTGTTAAAATTTGATTGTGTGAATATTTTACTGTTCATTTTCATATTAATTAGAAAACGGCCACTATTCTAATCAAGTGCTTGCCTGTGTTTGTTTTTTTATTGATTGTGCTGTTTTCTTAAAAGGAGTAATTTTTTCTTTAGTTCCATCGTTTTCTTGTAGGGTGATTTGGGTTGGTGTATGTCATTCTAAATCAAGCGCGATGTAAAATGCAGTTCATCAAGTGAAAAGCCATCTCTTTTTGTGTTAAATGCTTAGTATACACGGCAGCGAGAAAATATGTTACAAAATGGCTCTCAAATGTACTCGGCATACTCTTCAAGGAATTAGACGTTTTGGTTGGACTTTTCATTTATCCTATTTTGACCCATTTGTTAGGTGCTTAGGAGTTGATGGATTCATTGGCTAACATACAAGAATGCAGTTGAGAGTTTATATCAGGGAGATATTGTAAAAAGGCAGGAGAGAGGAGGAAACTGGTTGGGGAAAGGTGATGGAGTTAAGACTTAAGATTGTAAGAGTGATGGAAAGAGTTCACGTAGACCTTACTGATTGACGTCATAAGAAATCTTTCTTGTATACCTTTAATGGATGTCTTGCGAAAGCACTTCCATGCCATTCAGGCTCCATGTGGTGGCACAACAAGGATGTTTAAACTAAAATTTGAGAGCCAGACATATTTTGCTTTTATTAACTCATTGTTTCATCAATCAATCAATGTGTGAATATGGTCTCAATTACTTTTGCATTGAGTCAATTAATTTTAATTAATCATCAATCAATGAACGTATGATTATTTACAATAAGTTTTTTAAGTTGTTATTTTCAAATTAATCATAATTAAAGGAATTTATATATTGTTATTTAATGATCAATTAATTAATTTATAAATATATTTTTATGTTTTTAATTATTTGATAAAAATATAAGTTTTCTTAATTATTAAAACTATTTAATTATTAACTAATGCAAATTTATTTCTTAAGAAATAATTTGTTTAACATATAAATTATTATATACTCTATTTTAAACAACTCTATTGAAGAGGGGCAGAATGATCATTTTTGCAGAAACAGCTGCTCCACAGTTGTTTTCACACAACTGCAACAAACAGACAGCCAGCTTCCCCGCAACAGTTTTCCAAGGCAGCACAGCTGCAGCTGAAAAGCTGCGAAGCTACAGCCGCCCCAAACAAACCCTTAATAATGCTTAATAAAGCTTATTTATTATTAAAATAAGTAGCTCATTTAAATCTCCTTAATCACAATATGAACAAAGTAGAATCAAGCTTATATTATGCACGAACAAACATCTGACGAACAAGCTCAAGCGCGAGCACTATCACAAAAGCCTAAACGGAGCTCAAGCCAAGCTTGAACAAGTTTTTGATAAATGAGCTCGAGCACAAATAACCTCCTACTCATCTTCACTCAATTTGTTAGCAAGCCTAGCTTATATGATAACATAACATAAGATTTAAGGGAAGGATATTTATATCTCACTTCTAGTTATCACCAATATTAATTTTTCATTAGTAAAGAAAAAGAAAAAAATTGTTGACGCCATGAGCAAAGATTGAAATTAAACAGTTTTGATCATAACAAACCTATATTGAAGTACTTACATGTACTAAATAAAGTATACCATAAAGCCATACCAGGATTGAGCCCTAAGTGACCCCCAAAGCATACGGGACTACAAATAAACTCAAAAACTTTTTCAAGAATATGGAGACCTAAAGAATAAAGCTGAATATTTAAGCTTTTTATTTCTGTTTTCTTAGATATTTTTGAATTGATCTATAGTAGGTCACAAGGCAAGAAAATCAAGAATACGGAGATCAGAAGAATACAAATTGAGGATTTTAGGCTTTTTATTTTTAGTTCTTCAAATATTTATGAGTTGACCTTTAAGAGGGCCCTAAGGAAAAAAAAATTGAATGCTAAAAAATTTCAAACTACAATGTTTTTGTTGCATATTCAATAAGTTAGCTCTATCTATGATGTTAAACATGAGTCGCGTATTTTATATCTGCAATTTGTTAGCTATCATCCATTACCTCAAAAGAATTGTTGATAATTACCTAATTTTGAAATGGATTGCCTAGTTTTATAACAAAAGATGCATGAATATGTGCGCCCACACATGCCATGACAAGCAAAGTAATGGCTAGTTGCTTGTTGAAGGATAGTTCAACTTTTACAAGATTGTTGGGATTCAAGTAAGTTGAGTTTTGCCCTCAATATCCATCTCATAAATCTATACAAATATAACTCATTTCAACAATCAAAACTCTATCGATGAACATTTATTGTGATATTATTTCTGATCAGTAGGTGTTCATCTTCTTAATACAGTTGAGATAAAGTGGTTCTCTTGCTTTCAATTCAATATTTGAGACTTTAATTGTTGGTCACCTCTTTTTTAAGCAAGGATTGAGGATTGAACCATGTTTACTTGCACTTACCAAGTCTAGGTTAAGATTTAGTGAGATTCCCTTGTTTTGAACAAAGAACATGAAAGGGTTTTGCTTGCCCTTGGAAGGAAAGAAGCCATAAAAAAACGAGGTCATGAAAAACCATAAAAAAAGTTCATATTTCCAACTTCACTTTCTATTTCATAACTTGTACCTTGTCATTTTTTTCTTACATTGAGTAGACTTATCACACACAGACTTTGTGTGAAGACTATTTACATAATTACTATATGCATTCCAAGAAACATAGTTAAAATGACATAAGATTATTTAATAAAGGTTGAATTATTTAATAAAGTTATTTGTGCCTTTTGTATGGGTTATTTTAAACCTTAATGTCAGGTATTTTCATAATTTTGCATAAATAAATTTTGGAGTGCCTTAAGCTATATTTAAAGCCAACTCTTATTTTTGTCTAGTTTTCGGTTGGGTTTTATTTCAAGTTTTGTTAGGTAGGAAGGAAAAGGGGATCGTAGTGGAGTTCCAGACCCGGCCACATTCAATAGCCAGAGTTTCTGTCTCTTCTCCACAGCAATATTTGGCCTTTTTATAGTGATTCTAATTGCTAGAAAATGATTTTATGGCTGACTAAATGGACAAGGCAGCTGTGGTCCACTGTTCTGATGTCAAGAAGAAGCCTCTGAGTGAACAATCTGAAAGGTTCCAACTTGTGCAATAATTCTACAGGGGCATTTGATAGCGCCTATTAACCGGAATTATTGCTGGATTTATGAAATCCAGCAAAACATAAAAGATACACAAAGTTCTGCGGATTAAAAAAATTTCAGATTTAAGGTCTGAATTTTGCCTTCGATTCATCTTAAATCCAAATTTAATAAATCCAGCGATGAAATGAATTTAATAAATATGGATTTACTAAACCCTACTAACGCTAAATGTTGCCTGCAACCAAACACCCCTACAAGAAACAGTGACCCCAAAGCAACAACAGGAGATTGTTGTTTTTTGCAGGACCTCTCAAGAAGCAACCAGTAAAACGGCCCATAGAAAGAAGTTAACAGACAGAATTTGACTTTCTAACAAGCAAAAGAAATCACTAACCATAGTTTGAATAAACGTGCAATGTCAACAAATGTTGTAAAAAAAAAAAAGTTAACAAATGTTGTAATGAGCAAAGTAGAAAAAGCCAACAAATGTAACGAGCAAAAGAAAAAAAAGGACAGAATGTTTTCATCCAGCAACTAGTCGAAAGGATCTACTGTAAGAAATTGTCCAGAAAATTACCAACAACTTTGATAATCAGAATACCAATCCTAAAACTCAGCAAAAGGATAAATCCGAACATACAATGTGCCTCAAAGATGAGAAAATATCTCACATTTATCTCATCTAAAATTCAGAGAGAGCAACATAATCAAATTGTACCTACTTTTCTGTTACGCCAGCCTACTTGATCTCCTCCTGCTTGTCCTCGTCTTCCACCTCCTCCCCTTCATCCACCTCTTCATCCTCCTCATCTTCCTCCTCCTCCTCCACATGATCATCGTCATCATCGTCATCATCATCGCCCTCTACAAGATAAGCTCCCGGTTCCAATGCACTGCGCCGCCGCGTCCTTACCGGTAAAATATTGTCAAGATCCATCTCCGCAAGAGGATCATCATCGAAGTCGGTGTCATCATCATCCCCATCCCCACGCACTTCGCTGCTTCCGTCCTCATCATCGCTAGAAACCCCGAATTCACGACCGCGCTTTTCGTCACCGCCCTCTTCCTCATCCACCACCATCTTCCCCTTCCCCTTATCCGCAGCAGATAAAATGGATTTCCCCTTCTCGTTACTCGCATTCCCGTTCTGATTGGC
>JXCR01007823.1:47786-58623 GCA_002079205.1 Phalaenopsis hybrid cultivar | reverse complement strand
ATTAGGGATTTGGCGGAAACGACTCAACCGTGAAACAGATGGGGAACGAAGCCTAGGGATTTTAAAAAGGCCCAATTTTTTTCGGAGCAATTTTATTTACTTCTTTTAATTTAATTATACAAAATGTAAATAACTACTTACCTTTTTTTATTTTATTTATTTATTCTATTTTGCCTTTTAATTATTTCATTCTGATCCAATTAAGGTATTAATTTTTACATACTTGTAAAAATTTAATTTTTTAAATTAAATTTAATTCAGTTTTTATTTATTGCTGAATATTTTTTAGATCTAGGGTCGTGTATTGTTCCAAATGCATGCAACATGTTAGAAAAATTTATATATCAGCCAAAAGAGCATGGCTTGTTGGATGTTCCTTAAATTATAAGATTTTAGAGAGAGGACGAAAATGAGAGTGCGACGATAGACAATGATCGGTCCCTCACTCTCTCCTTTTCTATCACATTTTATACATAAAGTAGAAAATTAATAAAAGAATAGACATTATATATCTTGCATGGTGTGATATCATTCTCTGATGACTTGGTAAAAAGACTGTGATGTGGGGTGTGTAGTGTTGTCAGTGCGACACGCATCCCTTGTGTCTGGGTGATATGAATGGGTCCCAAGTGTTAGGCACCGCATTTAATTAGAGATTAACAAATGTTCTTATTAGTCATAATAGTTTTTTACCGGCCATGATGGCTTCCTCTCATAGCCGCCCTCACACTTAGGGGTGTAAACAAACCGGACACGAAAGAATAGAGTTTGTGTTCGTATTCGGTTCGTTTGAAATTTAGTTTGTTTGAAATAAGCTCGTGTTTGAAATTGTTCGTGAAGTCACTGTTCGTGTTCGTTTCTTAACGATGAGCCAGTTTGACATCCCTAGTATTAATATGTATAAATAATATATTATATTAATTATATAACTTATATTATATAGATATATAATAACTATATTAGTATATTACTAATATTTATATTAACATATTATTATTATTAATTTATTATATATTATAATTTATAAAATTTAAAATTTTTAAAATATCATAAATTTTTTATGTAAAATTATTTTATATTTCGATCAATAACTATTCAAACACGAACGAACGATCACTTTTCGTGTTTGATTCCTTTGACTAACCAAACGAAAAATTTTTGTTCACATTCGTCTCATTTATTTATCGAACGAGCCGAACACAAACTCATTGACGAACCGAACACGAACTGTCAACAAACAACAAGCTTTTTTGACAGCCCTACTGGCACTGGTGGGTTAGGTTATCATTTTGAGGAAGACGGGTATAATCAGATCAACAGATGGGCTTGATTCAGCTAATTTGGCGAGTGAGCTCAATTCAGTCGCTTCAGTAGATGCACTTGATTCAACCACTTTAGTGCGTGAGCTTGGTTCAGTCATTTCGGCCCACACGTGGGCTCAATTCAGCTACTTGAACAAGTAGTTTGAAGCGACCACTTCAGCAGGCAAACTCGATTCTATAAATGAAAATTTTCGTATACTCTATATTTGTGTATGCTTTTATTTTAAATGTAAATTTTATGTTAGTTTATATTCATTTCCCACATCAAATTTTATATTCCATCATATCACGAATTCAAGATCATGGAAATGGTCTACAAAAGATTTTATGGTAAAAAATTATGTCATTTCGTGAGGTTTCCTAGCAATTATTCTTTTTATAATAATCATATCATATAATTAAAAATAGTTTTGGATAAAAAAGACAAAAAGTAGTTATTATAAAATAATAAAAATCTAAAAAAAATTGAACAAAAAATAATAATTTCCTAATTAGTTAAATTCTATATAAGAATAAAACTTAAATTTTAATTATTTAAAAAAGCAAACTTTAATTAAAGCGAGTTTACAAAATGAAAACAAAATAAATATTAGAAAAAGAAAATCTATTTTTTTTTTCTCTAGTCTCATAACAATTGAACTCGAACTAATACAGTTTTCGTGTCATTGAATTCGTGTTGTCGAAACATTTATGTTTATTATAAATTTGTTAAAATCATAATTCAAATGACATCATTTATGATTTACATATTTGCAGAGGAACATGGAGTTGGAGGTTGGTGAGGCGAATTTCAGCCGATTTGTTGGCTGGCGAGGGGACTTCTGTAAATTTTTTGCCTATTTTCTTAATTGCAGATTATACCCCTTGTCTATGCTTCACGTAAATACAAAATTGTGTGGAACTCTTGACATGTTGTATGATGTTCCTAAGTCATGCAAATTGCACGCATTATTGGGATAATTACGAACAAATCATCCAGAATATTGATATTTACAAATTAATCTCCAGGGTGAATTTTCATATTCACGCTTACATGGCATTCAAATCTTTAATATGACATCAAAAATAATATTATTCATAATTTTAAAAATTTAAATAGAGATTTTCATGCATAGGTTTGTTGTATGTGTAAATATGAAAGTTTTGGGTGTTGGATATGTAAATGCGTGAGAATTCTGTGCTGTGTATGTGGCATAATGTTTGAGAGGGAGGAGGACAATGTTGAGTTCCTCTTCCCCAACCCTGGAAGTTTGATTGAACAAAATCTCCTACGATTCAACAAAAACTTCATTGAATTGATTCGAGAAATCAAGAACCCTAAATTGAAGGAATCTATAATCAATCAAGATAATCTTGTCATGAAGCCCCCCCTCAANGAACCCTAAATTGAAGGAATCTATAATCAATCAAGATAATCTTGTCATGAAGCCCCCCCTCAAAAAAAAAAATAGAAATAAAAAACTGGATATCTAGAAAATCGATCATCCAAAAAAACTAGTTGAAAAAAAAAATCTCAGATGTTCATAGAATTAGAATACCAATCTTCAGCAAAAGACCTAAACCCGAACATGCAGTGTGGAAATGTGCCTCAGAAGTGAGGAAACATACCACATTCATCTCATCTAAAATTCACAAAAAACTAGTTGNTGCCTCAGAAGTGAGGAAACATACCACATTCATCTCATCTAAAATTCACAAAAAACTAGTTGAAAAAAAAAAATCCCAGATATTCATAGAATTAGAATATCAATCTTCAGCAAAAGACCTAAATCTGAACATGCAGTGTGGAAATGTACCTCAGAAGTGAAGAAACATCCCGCATTCATCTCATCTAAAATTCAAAAAAAGCAAAGTGATATCAATCTGTACCTATTATCTGCCATTCCGACCTATTTGGTCTCCTCCTGTTCTTCGTACTCTTCCAAATCTTCATTGTAGTCCTCGTCCCCCACTTCCACTTCTTTATCGCCATCATCTCCATCGCNGCAAAGTGATATCAATCTGTACCTATTATCTGCCATTCCGACCTATTTGGTCTCCTCCTGTTCTTCGTACTCCTCCAAATCTTCATTGTAGTCTTCGTCCCCCACCTCCACTTCTTTATCGCCATCATCTCCATCGTCATCGCCCTTCATACGGTAAGTCCCGGGCACCAATTCACCATTCAACCGTGTACGTTCCGGTATGATGTTATCAGGATCCATCTCAGTAAGAAGCTCATCAGTGAGATCGATTTCTTCATCTTCGGCTTCCCCGCTTCCCTCCTCCTCAGCGCTAGAATCCCCTAGTTCCTGAACACCCTCGTCGTCGATGTTCTTTTCCTTATCTACCAGCATCTTCTCCTTCCCCTTATCCGCCGGGAATTGGACGGATTGCCCCATCTCGTCATCTTGTATGGCGTCGGCCGACTCTTCGAGGGGAGCGTCGAGCTTCTGCTGCTTCAACATTTTCTCATCATCCCCTTCCTCAGCTGGAACGGGATCGGGCTTTCGCTTGAGAGGCGATTGGAGACCTTCCATCTCTGCAACTGGAGAACGATGAGCAGATTCTTGAGGAATTGGGAACGGGCGAGATACGAAGGCTAGGGATTTTAATAGAGCATTGGACCCAAAAAACCCGGGAAGCTATTTTCAAAATTATATTACAATTTTCAAATATTCCACATAAATACGTACATACATACATCCCACATAAGAAATAAGACAGCCTAAATTTTTTAAATTGCATTTTTCGCTCCCTAACTCCTCCATTAGGTTATCCCATTTACTTCCACATGACACGCCTCATCTCCTCTTTGTCAAAGAAAGAATTATAATGTGCTGATAATGTATGCATGCAGATTTAAGTACAGTTCAAAAATACACCAAATACAATCATGTTGTAGTAAATTCCACATGCATGTGGATTCCACACCTAATAATATTTTCTGTTGAAACGCGTAATTCTTCTACATCTTCATCCACCGATGATCGTCGAAGCCTAATAGAGCCCTCACCAAAGCGATGAAGGCCATCGTTTCATTATTTTCTTGCATTATTTTATATAAACCTAAATCTATCTTCACTCCTTTTATTTCAGATTTTAGATGAAGATTAAATATGTTTGTTTAATAATATTCATATTCTCAATCTCTTATTTAAGGTGCGTTTGGGACAGCTTGTGCAATTAAAGATAAGCTGTTTATCCTGAAACGCGGTCTATATTTATTGTAAAAACTCAAACGCGGTTCTGAATAAACTGACGAAACACGCGAACCAAACGGTACGACGGCGTTTTGAAAAGTTTTATTGGGTTGGGATTTTTACTTTGATTATGATGTTAAGAGAAGCACAATAGGAACAGTTGGTGCCGTTTATAATTTTTGGAAATGCTTTTAATTATATTTCATATTACATTTTCTGCTCAATTTTCTTAAAAATTATTAGGGCATTTTAGTGAATGCTTTTATTTCTTATACTTCTTCGTGAAACCCCTTGCATGCTCATAATTTTTAAGCTTTAAACTTGCATGCTCAGAAAGAATTCAGGTTAAGTCGATAATGAAGGAGGAGATGATAAAAAAATGAAAGAATTTGTTTATATACGACCGAAAATGCCTGCCTGGATCTAGATAAGGGCTGATGATAACAGAGGTTACCTCATTCAACTAGTTAAACCAGCCAGCAGGTCGACAATCTCGCTAGAAGGATAAAGCAAAGAAAATGTGTCAGACATACTAAAAGGTGTCAAACATATAAAAATGTGTTGGATTACGAAAAAGTATCAGATACACGAAAATGTGTCGATAAAGATAATAATAACATGTAACTCACAGGGGCAATGATGTAATTTTTACATCCTTACTCTTTTATCATCTATAAATTATAGGATATTTTCATACAAGACAACTCATGTCATTTGAGACTTTCAGTCATTTAGGCATCGTTCTCTCATTCTCTTGTAATAATTTCTTTTAATAAATCAAATGAGTCTAAGAGCCCGAGGAACATCTTCACTTTGCNCAATAATATATATATATATATATATATATATATATATATATATATATATAATATTGTGTGCGTGTGATTTTCCTACACTTTTCATTTTTATAATCTACGATTGTCCACACACATTAGGTGTGTTGGTAGTCAAGATTCTTATTTGCTCATTTATTGTTATCATGTTGGTGCCTACTAAATATGCCCTGGGTTTGTTATTGTCACGTAACTAAAGCTCTTAGTTGATAAATTCTCTATATTTTGACAAACATGATTTAATTGAGTTTCAAATTATGGTTTTTTTTACAATATTACTAAATTAATCTTATTAATTGTTTCTCTTTTATTTCTATTTTTTTGTATAAAAGTGGTCGGTAAATCATTTTATTATGNAGCTCTTAGTTGATAAATTCTCTATATTTTGACAAACATGATTTAATTGAGTTTCAAATTATGGTTTTGTTTACAATATTACTAAATTAATCTTATTAATTTTTTCTCTTTTATTTCTATTTTTTTGTATAAAAGTGGTCGGTAAATCATTTTATTATGATCACAGTGTGATATGTTTATGTTTATAAATATTTTTTTTAAGTTGAAATTTTAGATGTATGATTGAACTTTTTAAAATCTTATAATGCCCTAACTAAAAAATTTTACCATAATTGTCAACTTTTGGCTTCTAGTTTTAGTTGCCTCAAGAAGACCCTAAGTGTCATGATTAGCTTCTCACCATCTNTTTTATTATGATCACAGTGTGATATGTTTATGTTTATAAATATTTTTTTTAAGTTGAAATTTTAGATGTATGCTTGAACTTTTTAAAATCTTATAATGCCCTAACTAAAAAATTTCACCATAATTGTCAACTTTTGGCTTCTAGTTTTAGTTGCCTCAAGAAGACCCTAAGTATCATGATTATCAAGTAGCATGAGCTTCTCACCATCGNTTTTTAAATTGCATTTTTCGCTCCCTAACTCCTCCATTAGGTTATCCCATTTACTTCCACATGACACGCCTCCTCTCCTCTTTGTCAAAGAAAGAATTATGATGTGCTGATAATGTATGCATGCATCTTTAAGTACAGCTCAAAAATACAACAAATACAATCATGTTGTAGTAAATTCCACATGCATGTGGATTCCACACCTAATAATTTTTCCTGTTGAAACGCATAATTCTTCTACATCTTCATCCAACGATGATCGTCGAAGCCTAATAGAGCCCTCACCAAAGCGATGAAGGCCATCGTTTCATTATTTTCTTGCATTATTTTATATAAACCTAAATCGATCTTCACTCCTTTTATTTCAGATTTTAAATGAAGATTAAATATGTTTGTGTTTAATAATATTCATATTCTCAATCTCTTATTTAAGGTGCGTTTGGGACAGATTGTGCAATTAAGGATAAACTGTTTATCCTGAAATGCGGTGTACATTTATTGTAAAAACTCAAACGCGGTTTTGAATAAATTGGCGAAACGCGCGAACCAAACGGTACGATGGCGTTTTGAAAAGTTTTATTGGGTTGGGATTCTTACTTTGATTATGATGTTAAGAGAAGCACCATAGGAACGGGTGGTGACGTTTATAATTTTTGGAAATGCTTTTAATTATATTTCATATTACATTTTCTGCTCAATTTTCTTAAAAATTATTACAGCATTTTAGTGAATGCTTTTATTTCTTATACTTCTTCGTGAAACCCCTTGCATGCCCATAATTTTTAAGCTTTAAACTTACATGCTCAGAGAGAATTCAAGTTAAGTCGATAATGAAGGAGGCGATAATAAAAAAAATGAAAGAATTTGTTTATATACGACAGAAAATGCTCGCATGGATCTAGATAAGGGCTGACGATAACAGAGGTTACCTCATTCAACTGGTCAAATCAGCCAGCCGGTCGACAATCTCACTAGAAGGATAAAGCAATGAAAATGTGTCAGACATACTAAAAGGTGTCAAACATATAAAAATGTGTTGGATATACGAAAAAGTATCAGATACATGAAAATGCGTCGATAAAGATAATAATAACATGTAACTCACAGGGACAATGATGTAATTTTTACATCTTTACTCTTTTATCATCTATAAATTATAGGATATTTTCATACAAGGCAACTCATGTCATTTGAGACTTTCAGTCATTTAGGCATCGCTCTCTCATTCTCCTGTAATAATTTCTTTTAATAAATCAAATGAGTCTAAGAGCCCGAGGAACATCTTCACTCNCACCAATTCACCATTCAACCGTGTACGTTCCGGTATGATGTTATCAGGATCCATCTCAGTAAGAAGCTCATCGGTGAGATCGATTTCTTCATCTTCGGCTTCCCCGCTTCCCTCCTCCTCAGCGCTAGAATCCCCAGGTTCCTGAACACCCTCGTCGTCGATGTTCTTTTTCTTATCTACAAGCATCTTCTCCTTCCCCTTATCCGCCGGGAATTGGACGGATTGCCCCATCTCGTCATCTTGTATGGCGTCGGCCGACTCTTCGAGGGGAGCGTCGAGCTTCTGCTGCTTCAACATTTTCTCATCATCCCCTTCCTCAGCTGGAACGGGATCGGGCTTTCGCTTGAGAGGCGATTGGAGACCTTCCATCTCTGCAACTGGAGAACGATGAGCAGATTCTTGAGGAATTGGGAACGGGCGAGATACGAAGGCTAGGGATTTTAATAGAGCATTGGACCCAAAAAACCCGGGAAGCTATTTTCAAAATTATATTACAATTTTCAAATATTCCACATAAATACGTACATACATACATCCCACATAAGAAATAAGACAGCCTAAATTTTTTTAAATTGCATTTTTCGCTCCCTAACTCCTCCATTAGTTTATCCCTTTTACTTCCACATGATACGCCTCCTCTCCTCTTTGTCAAATAAAGAATTATGATGTGCTGATAATGTATGCATGCATATTTAAGTACAGCTCAAAAATACTACAAATACAATCATGTTGTAGTAAATTCCACATGCATGTGGATTCCACACCTAATAATTTTCCCTGTTGAAACGCGTAATTCTTCTACATCTTCATCCACCGATGATTGTCGAAGCCTAATAGAGCCCTCACCCAAACAACGAAGGCCATCATTTCATTATTTTCTTGCATTACTTTATATAAACCTAAATCGACCTTCACTCCTTTTATTTCAGATTTTAAATGAAGATTAAATATGTTTGTGTTTAATAATATTCACATTCTCAATCTCTTATTTAAGGTGTGTTTGGGACAGCTTAAGGATAAACTGTTTATCCTGAAACGCGGTTTACATTTATTGTAAAAACTCAAACACGGTTCCGAATAAATTGGCGAAACGCGCGAACAAAACGGTACGACGGTGTTTTGAAAAGTTTTACTGGGTTGGGATTCTTACTTTGATTATGATGTTAAGAGAAGCACCATAGGAACGGGTGGGGACGTTTATAAATTTTGGAAATGCTTTTAATTATATTTCATATTACATTTTCTGCTCAATTTTCTTAAAAATTATTACGGCATTTTAGTGAATGCTTTTATTTCTTATACTTCTTCGTGAAACCCCTTGCATGTCCATAATTTTTAAGCTTTAAACTTACACGTGCAGAGAGAATTCAGGTGAGGTCGATAATGAAGGAGGCGATAATAAAAAAATGAAAGAATTTGTTTATATACAACAGAAAATGCTCGCCTGTATCTAGATAAGGGCTGACGATAACAGAGGTTACCTCATTCAACTAGTCAAACCAGCCAGCCGGTCCACAATCTTGCTAGAAGGATAAAGCAATGAAAATATGTCAGACATACTAAAAAGGTGTCAAACATATAAAAATGTGTTGGATATACGAAAAAGTATCAGATACACGAAAATGTGTCGATAAAGATAATAATAACATGTAACTCAAATGGACAATGATGTAATTTTTACATTTTTACTCTTTTATCATTTATAAATTATAAGATATTTTCATACAAGGCAACTCATGTCATTTGAGACTTTCAGTCATTTAGGCATCGCTCTCTCATTCTCTTGTAATAATTTTTTTTAATAAATCAAATGAGTCTAAGAGCCCAAGGAACATCTTCACTCTGCCCCGATGGGATTAATTGTTGGTTGTGTCCCTCCTTTCTCTCCCTCTTTCTCCCTCTCTCTATGGTTTTCTATGACATATTTCGTGGGCATCATCTACATTAAGGATTTGAATTCAACAATANGAATATAATATATATATATATATATATATATATATATATATATATATATATATATATATATATAACTTTAAAAAAATGTTTGTTAAAGTAATTTTAAATATTTTATTAACATAAAGTTATTTCACTATAAAATTTGCTAGGAATTTTGGAATTTGATATACAATTACCTCAAATTATTGAAGGGTATGAAACAATGAGCAGTGGCTTAAGTGATAATAACAATGATACCAATAGTAAGCCGAATCATGAAAAAATTGGGGAGCATGATAAGGCATTAATATATGGGCATGAACTTTTACAGGAGCATGCATTTTGTAATCACTGAATAGTAAATAAAATGATTAGTAACAATGATATTATACAATATTATCAAAAAAACACAAGAGTGCGAAGATAATTATGAACTGTTAAAAAGATAAGCTTTTTCGCAATAAAAATGAACTTCAACATGCAATCGTCGAGTGATCAATTATTAATAATGTCTTTTATAAAAATTATTAACTTAAATAAGACTCGGCTATAGTAACATGTTTGCAACATAATCACCATTTTAGATCGTATCAATGGAGTGTGCATGCTTATAGTAGGAAATGTTTAGGGGTGCATAGAAGGTTTGTACTAAAATGTTCCAACATAATTACACCCAATCTAATATAATGTGTTGATACTATCAATGTACGTCCATGTTCATCTCACTTTTCATTGTTATATTTATCTTATAATAAATGGTTTTAAAGCCGAAATGGATCAGTGTTCGTATTGAGTTTAAATTTAACATAAAAATATCATATATTAATGCATGAGCAAGCTAGAAAGAGTCGTATAATTCATTATGTTGATTTATGAAAGTAATATTATCTATAATGTCAGAATGTATTTATAGAATTGATGTTTGATCATTCGACAGATTCTTAAGACTTATTTATGGATCGAATCTGTACCGACATGAAGAGATCATGCCTTTCGATTTTCTTTTTTTTTAATTGCATTTAGAAGGGGCCATATTTATCAAGTTTATATATTCCCATGGATTGATGTTGGAAGGAGCCATCCTCATTTGCTTTACTAAGACTCAAGTCTCTTGTACACTTGTACTTTTGGTCACTATTTTGTCTATTTTTGAGCTTTTATTTTGCCCTGTTGCTCTATTTTTTATTATCACATATAATAGTACTTCTTATAAAGAATGATATTGGGCCAAGCCCACACTTTTGCCCTCAAATTCAACAAAAAGCCCTTCTGATCATTCGGCCCAAAGCGAACCAAAAAAGATGCCACCTTTTACAGATCGTTCGTTGATCACACGCTTACCAAAATATTCTGCATTCCAG
>JXCR01007823.1:12622-36235 GCA_002079205.1 Phalaenopsis hybrid cultivar | reverse complement strand
TAAATAGGACGTAATGGAGAAAAACGATTCATGTAGCCGACCCCACGTAGTGGGATTAAGGCTTTGTTGTTGTTGTTGTTGTTGTAACACCTAAATATTCATATGAACTTGTATACCACTCAAATCCTTAAAATCACATAAAAAATACCACCACCACCTTTTAATACATGGGTTTAAGATTCCAAGTTGTTGAAAATTAAAAATCAAATAAAAGAAAGATGGAGCGATAACAAATATCATGGTGTATATGAAGGGATGCACTAAAATGGTAATATCAAGAGAAAGATCCACTTACCATAAAGAGAACCATTGTTGTCAGGCAATATTACAATTAGTAAATCAAGTTTCTTGCGCTGTTGTCTATGCAGTACATTCATCGCGTTATGATGGTGTTCTTTCAATCTACTTTCAACTTGATCAGGCTGTGCAAGCACTGCAGGAATTACAGGGTCCACAGCAAATTCCTACGGCAGTAAAAATATATAACTTTCTTCAGAAATCATAAAAAAACTGATAAGAATGATATCTCCTACAAGAACAAATGACAAAAAAAAATACCATTCCGGAGGTCTGACACATCTCGGCTAAATTCCTGCAAAATCTATTGATAACATTTTCTTGCATATTTCTGACAAAACTGATGCAAAACCAGTTGCAAACCCTCCCCCCATCCACCATTTTCTACACCAAAAAAAAAAAAAAATAATAATGATGAAATAGANATTTCTGACAAAACTGATGCAAAACCAGTTGCTAACCCTCCCCCCATCCACCATTTTCTACACCAAAAAAAAAATAATAATAATAATGATGAAATAGAAAAAATCAACAAAAATTAAACATAAGCAAGAAGAACTTCAACAAATATAAAAATACATGTGATTCATTTAAGTCCCAAGTAATTGATAAAAAGGAAAGTAAAAGTACAATAAAATAGGCATATGAAAAAAAAAAGATCAGGGCCTATCGTATACCCAGATGGACAGCCAGTTTATAAATGAAACTAGATGCATAAATAGCTACATTGAGAAATGACATTAGCATTCAAGTAAAATTGCTTTTATTAACAAACAAAATTTAGTAGATATGCAAGATCTTCACAAATAGAATATCAACATTATAAAATTGCAACATATCAGAGGATCAATAAAAAAAATTAAATAACTAGATGTGGATGTTATTAGTGTCAACATTATACATATCAGAGAATCAGCTAAAAAAAATTAAATAACTACAAATGGATGTTATTAGGGTCAACATTAACAAAAAGTGAATGTTCTTAGTGTCAACATTATACCATTGCAACATATCAGAGAATCAAAAACAAGATAAATAGATAAATAAATACAAGTACATGTTATTAGGATCAACATAATACCATTGCAACATTTCAGAAGATCAATAAACAGAAATTATACAATTGATGTTACTAGAAGATCAAAAAATCAGAGAAATTAGCCCCAAACTTCAAATAAAAAATTAACTATTGCTGTCTTTCATAACACAAGCAAACGCAATAAATGCATAAATAGCACAACAGTAAATGTAATCAACATATTATTGTTTTTGTCACTTTTTGACCATCTTTTACATTACGAATTTGACTTTAGAATCAATAAGCTTAAAAAATTATATAGATATATCAAACATCAACACACTAATCGAACACAATTGACCTTAAAAATGAACAAGCATAAAAACAAATATAAAAATATCAAATATGAACAAACACTAAAGGAACACAAACAAAGAAAACAATTCCAAAATTAAACCATGTACAGCTCATTTAGACACCAACTAAATAACAAAATAGGAAACAAAGATATAAAAATACACAAAAATGGCACAAATAAAAAAAGAAAGGAATATCACCACCTAGGTTGGTGGAACACGAGTTTAATAATGAAACTTGTTACATTAATAGCTATATCGAGCTATGCCATTAACATTTAAGTACAATTGTTTCGTCCACAAACAAAAATTTCTAAATAAGTAATATATAGTAAAAGATCAGCTCAACTACCATTGCAACACATCAGTGGATCTACACACAAGACAAAATAACTAGACATTATTGAATAACTGAGCAGACAAAATCATCCTTAATGATCTTAAAAAAATTGTTTTATATATATGTATGTATATAAACAAAAATTTCTAAAAAAGAAAGATCTAGTAAAACATCAGCACTAATACAATTGAGAAACAACACATCAGTGGAATAACCAATCAGCCTAAATGATCATTAACTACTACCATTGCAACACATCAGTGGATCTATACACGAAGACTAAGGGTATATTTGGTGCAGCTGCAGCTTATCCAACCTATCCAAATAAACTGCTTATCCTGATAAGCTGCTCAGCTTATGAGCAGCTTATCCTGATAAGTAGGCTGGCTGTTTGGGGCAATTGTTATTGGTAATGATCATTCTAACCCTGTTAAGTAATGTTGTTTGTAACAGAACTGTCTTGACAATATATTTGATACTGCGTAAGCAGAAAAGTAAATACAATTTTTAGAGTGTATCTATGTTTTGAATCTTCTGATTTTTATCCCTAAAAGCCTCATCAGAACATTTTCATCATGCTTAATTAGCTAGACACAGTTTTTCATTATAATATATAAGATTGGAGATCAAAGATACAATTTGATGCAGCATTGGTCATTGGAAACTAATGGTTGTTTAGCCATTGTGCAGATGTTATGGAGAAGATTTGGTGCTACTTTAAGCCAGAAAATATTTTTTGGACACGTACAAACAATTATCAATTATAAATCTGATAAATACAAAATTTATTAGAATTTGAACTGACCATACATAAGATTAGAAACCATACATATAACATTCAATTTGCAAAATTTTATATATTTGCATATCTAGCACCCAAACTTTGATGCTTAGCGCAAATATCGCTGCTAGAAGTTTGATCTCATCATTGACGAATCTTATAAAGCAGAAAAAAAGACAATCAAACATCTCCGGTCGAACACCCGGATACATACAAACAATTAGCTAGAAGTTTGCATTATTGCTTGTCCAAGCAGAAGAAATCATACACCTCTCGTAATTACCAAATACAAATACTTGATAAAACATATGAAAAACCACATAAACTATGTTCAAAGTGATCCATTAAACAAAATAAAAAACTTACAAAGTAGTAAAATATATAAAAGACAGAAAAAGAACAAATTCCTAAAGAAAAGTCCCCGGAACGTATAGGCATTCCAAACTTGCTTCAATCTTTAAATAAACATTCCATGATTGAAATTCAAAAGAGTGCAAACAGTCTTCATGTTCTTTGTATCCTATCCTTAGAGATAAGTAGAATTTGTTAACATCTGAACAATTCAACAACACTTCTAAAATTTTAAAAATAGGCATTGTAAATGACAGGAAGAGAAATCAGTTTAGCACAACATATCCAGATCATCAAATCTTTAAGTGATTTCAGAACATTTAAGATCTGTTTGGCTGCAAAATTTAGCCAGAAATTAGGCTAAATCATGACAAGCAGTTTCTTTAGCAACATAAATCCTGCCAAATTTTTAAATCAAGTTTTAAATAGGATTTAAGAAATTAACACAACTTTTCCTCATTATGCCTCTTCTCTTTCCCTCATCACTTCACTTATGGGCATCAACTCATGGGCCAAAATACAGAAAAGATGAGATTTTATCACGTTCTCTGAGCACTCTTCTCCATCATCTAATTTCTGAAATACAACAATTAAAAAAAAGATCATTTTTATCGCATAAAATCCAACTCATCCTAAAGAAAGTTTCCAGATTAAAACAAATTTCAGCAAAACTCTAAGAGTTTGGGTCTCCTATCTGTGGGGGCATCTGTCTTCATGGCATCGGAGAACACCATTGAAGTCTCGATAGAGATCAAGGTGTTTGTGGAAGACGTTAAGACCCGAAGGAGCATCTTCAGGCACTTCTGCGGTTAAGTATAATGGATACCACTCCTCCCTCTAGTCATAACTCTCTTCAACTTCCTTAACCTCCTCCGCTTCTCTGGGAAGCAACACATCTGCTATGCCGTCCACGGTGGCAACCTAGCACTGTTTCAGTCTTCTTCTCCTCTTAGGTAGAAGCCTTCAGGTTGACTCTGTATCTATTGGTGATAGGAAGAGATGGAGAAGTACAGATGGAGGAGGATTGCTGGAGAGGTTTGGTGAGTGGAAGGAAATAGAAGGAAGAGGGAAGAGGGAAGAGGGAAGAGGGAAGAGGGAAGAGAGAAGGGAGTGAGACATGATGGAGAAGGGAGAGGTACCTTGCTTCTCAGGAGAAGGCGTGTGGAAGGTGATTGAAGGCGACCAACTTAACTCTTTTCTGTTCTGTTTCTTCTTGTTCCTGAACTCTTCTTGGTTTCCCTGCACCGTGGACGGCAGAAGGGTACGCGAGGGAGGGAGGAGACGAGAGAAGGGTACGAGAGGAAAAAGCTGCTCGATGCATATTGAAGAGGCGGGCCGTGGGGTCTCGCGGCCGCATTTCTTAAATAATTTGAAACACAATAACATGGGTGATACACCACCAACAACAAATTTTCATCATCTAGCAAAATTCTCAAAACAAATTTTAAGCAACAACTCATAAAAAAACTCTAACTCCAGCTAAACTTATAGTCAAACTGACGCTCAACGAGGCAGACCAGACGGTACCAAAATTAATCAAATCCGAGTCAAAACAAAGCCAAGATCAAGTAAACTGGCTACTTCTAATGATCTTAAGAAATTGGTTGAGAAGCCCAAGATTATATCCTTCCATCAATGTTACTCAAGTTATATGACAAAAAAAAAGTAAGAAAAAAACACAATAACAAGCACAGATCAATCCATTAAACCATTTTTGAAAGTTTTCCAAGTATATAATTGGAAGGTCAAACAGATTCTGAATCTGGCAACCTTATAGTTGAATCAAGCGGACGAATCCAATAAGCCTAAGATCACTCAAATGTGACATCATTAAGGCACTCCAATGTCCCAAAAATGTCGATCAATCAAGAAAATCTTCCAAAAACATTTGCTCAGAATGGTCTGAATTTCTTTCTTATTACAACTTCAACTCTATAAATAGAGTTTCACGCCCCCCTCTTGAGAAGGGACTATATCTTGAGCAAGAGAAAGGTCATAACCTGGAGAAGAGGGAGCCGAACAACATCGGTCGTCGTCTGCTCCTTACGAAGAAGCATCGCATGAAGCAACAACCGATGTATCGAAATCACAAAGCAACCTAAAAAAGAGATGAATCATCCCAAATGTTGTGTCGACTGCTAAGATGATGCACTAAAGCTCCAACAGTCACTCCTCGCTGCAATTGCTTCCTACCATAAGATAACGAGTTTTCGAGCTTTCCACGTTAAAACTACAGATGTCCCTACTAATTATCTTTTTTCGTTGGAGTGTGCTAGATTTTCGTGCAATATTAAAACGATAATTTTTTACTTTAATATATAATCACTTGGATAAAAACCGAGGCAAAGAAAAACTATGTTAAAAATGTTGGTAAACAAATGTCAAAGTCCATAACCTTTGTGTTAAATAGCATTTTCTACAAACGCATGAAAAAACGCAAATTTAAAAAAAAACTTATATGCCAAACAAGCCAAAAATAATGAGAAAATATTGCAACATATGTTAAAGAACATTTTCTACCAACACAACAAAAAGCACAACTTCAAAGAACTATACATCTAAAATAATGAGAAATATTGCAACATATGTTAAAGAACATTTTCTACCAACACAACAAAAAGCTCAACTTTAAAGAATTATACATCTAAAATGCCAACCAAACCCATAATAATGAGAAAAACATTTTCTACATTCATAAAAGTAGAATTTTACGGGGGTTGCCTCCCACTTTAAAAAAAAATCATTTTCTCATTTAAAAAACACAATGAAACACAAGAGATATATAGTTGGCAAACATCATATAAACATTGTTCTAAAATTGTTTTAACAAAGGCACGAAAAAAACTCAAATTAAAAAAAAAAAAACTAAATTGTCAGTCAAAGCCAAAATTAAAAAACTATACATCTAAATGCCAAACAAATCCATAATAACGAGAAAAATATTTTCTACGTCCGTGAAAGCAGAGTTTTACTGGGGTAACACACCACGTCAAGAAAAAAGACAACAAAAACACAGCAGATATATAATTGGCAAACATCATTAACATTGTCGTTTGCCTACCTACGCATGAAAAAAACTCAAATTAAGAAAAAAATAAAATAAACTGCTAACCAAAGCCAAAATAATGAAAAGTTACTGCAACATAGGTTAAAGAGCATTGCAATATAGGTTAAAGAAAAATTTCTACAGACGTAACAAAAAGCTCAAATTTAAAATACTATACATCTAAAATGCCAACCAAACCCATAATAATGAGAAAAATATTTTCAACTTTCATAAAAGTAGAATTTTACCAGGGTTGCTGGCTTCTTTAAAAATAAAAAAACATTTTCTGATTTTTAAAACAAAAGGAAACACAACAAACGTAGTAAAATTGTTTTTAACAACATGAATTTCTAGAAAAGTGATATGTTCACTGTAAAAGGTCAAAACTGTTTGTAACATGTCAGAAAATTAATAAGCAAAAGCTAATAATTAAATGTGAAATTATTAGTATGCATATGGAAATTATTGAAAACCTGACAAGACCAACCTATCTCGAATGAGTAAAAAAATAGTCATTCATATACAGTTAATTAAAAAATCTATAATTAATTTATTTACATTAATCACTTAGTTCACCCAATATGTCATGCAGTTTTAACTAAAGCTCAACTCATTCAAATAAATTAGATTCTTTAAAAATTCGTACATTTTCAGGCATTATTTGCTAGCATACTATTAATAGTCATTTTTTTCTTGTGTTCCTAAAAAAGATGTAGGCAGCTTTGTTCCAATGTAGCTTGAGAGCTCTTTCATCACAGACTGAATTTAATAAAACATAAATCCTATTTAACGTAAATCTAAGTTGCAGCCAAACAGCACCTCAATATCCTTCCTCTATGTTAATAGAACTCGAGTTCAAGAGTACTTCTACATAGGCATGAAAAAGCCCAATTTAAAAATAATAATAATACACAATAACAAACGCTTAATAATGAGAAAAAATTTTGAATTTTCATAAATTTATATTTTTTACAGGCAATTAGCCCGCTACTCCATTAAAAATAAAAAAAAACCTAATTTGCTCTTTAATGCCAAAAGCAATGCATGCAGAGCCTGAAATAATTTGAACTGAATTGGAGAAGGTACAATCAAAATATAAATGCATCAATAATATAAATAAATGAATGAAAATTAATGATAAAGAATTATGAAAGAAAAATTTTGAATAAAGCATCGTCCAAATAAAGAACGCTTCATAGAAAATGCATTCATTGAGAAAAAGGATTAAAAAAAGCCACTCCCAAGAAAATGCAATTATTGACCATTTAATAAAAAAGGGGCATTTAAATACCCAATCAGTTCCTATGTATATTTACATATCTAACACCTAAATTTTATTTATACATTTATATCACCCAAATCTTTCGTCACACATCAAAATAATCACTGTCAAATTTTGTTATGCACTTAAAAAAAATAAGTATAGTTGTTAGATATATAAATAATGGGAATTGAGTTGTATGTATGTAAATCTTCCATTGAAAAATACAATCATAATTCACATGTGGACTTCCTAAGGTTGAAAATGATAAGCAATGTGAGCATACAACATGTACTCCATACAAGTAAATCAAGAATAAGCAATCTAATGTGATAAACTTCAAATGGCAGCATAATTTGGTTTGGAATCCTTGAAACCCCCTTGAATGCATATAATAATAACAAAAAAACAGATAAAAGATGCAGCATATCAAGCAGTCTGCTAGAAGTTTCACTTAAGCACCTTATTCTTCATATTCCACTGTCCCACCCTGGGTAAACAATCCTTCTCCCTACCAGTTTCGTGGTATTTCAGCTGCAAAGTTTAAAAGATAAATAAGAATTAAAAAAAAAAAACAGAGAATTTTGTAAAGATAAAATTATGTGCTGTTGCATACCCTTGGCGGAGGTAGGATGCGTGCTTCAACTGAAGCAAGTTCATCACTTATTCTGATTCCAAACTCCCTGGCATATGGATCATTGTGATATGCATTGTGGTGAACAGTCTGGGGAAGTGAGGTATAGCATTCATTAAACATATAATATAAATAAATTGTTACGTGAAAAATTGCAAAAGTAAACTGTTGAAAAGCATAATAAAAAAGAGTACAGTGCTTCAGTAAAATTAATGTTGTCTTAAAAAACTAGTTCACCAGGATAATATCACGCTCACGGTCGTGTGGGCGTTGGCAGGTAACCTTTAGAAGATTTGCTATTTGTCTTTCGTTCAACCTGTTCGAATATCTTTGCCCTTTTACAATTCTACAGACCTGAAAATATAGGCAAAAATTAGCAACCAGAACTAAAAATTAATGGTGAGGCGGCACTTAGATTTTGGTGCTTCTCAGGCGTCCCAAACTAGCATTGCCCTCTTAGAAAATTTACATAAATAGAGGCAATGTCTATATTTTAGATTCTTGGGTCCTTGCATAAGGGAGCACTCATGAAGACTAGCCAGCACCGAATTTAATGTGCCAGACAATTGAATCGGCCAGTTCTCTCAGTTTTTTCTCTGGACAAGTGTAGATCATATCTACCACTCGCTCTCGCCAGGTCCATTCATTATGGAGACCTTCTCAGGAATCTCTACTCCAACATTAGGTGCCATTTTTTGTGAGTGTATCCATAACAAAAATTCAATATTTGATGCTCTTCAATAAAAGGTTATTGAACAATAAATCCTTAAAAGCCCAGGCGCCAAAGTATATAAAAAGTAAGACAAAAAATGAACACAAAGTCAAAATGGAAGACCTCCATAGGCAGATAGTTTGGCCGCTGTTGATTGCCAACTTGTAGGCAAGGCCAATTGGTATGTTGGATGGCGAAAGCATAAGTCTCTTGAAAATATTGCACCACCGACTTCAAAGTACCTCTATCGTCAACTGGAAAACTATAACCAACATAACAAACTCATTAAAAATAAAAAAATAATAACAGAAAAACAATTTAAAAAATTTACAAAGCAAAAAAAAAAAAGAAGCATACGTCAAGTCTCTTGTTGACTTAGATGTTAAACCAGAGATGCGATACTTTCTGCGGATATTTCCCCTGTGTGTAACCTCAACCTTCACACCCCTAAGAGCCTTCTTGATCTAAATAAAAAACTAAGCATGCATGTTATACAAACATGAATTTTAAATAGAGCAAATCAGTGTGAAGTGTATAAATTGTAATTTCTCAACAAGGTTTAGAATAAAAAAAAAACAGAAAAAAAAGAGAGAAATTATCCACAGAGTACAGTATAAAAATGCTACCGCGTACATCTTCAAAAATACATTTCACCTCTCTATGGAACAACCTCAGTTCAAAGATAGAAGGATACCTATTGCTAAAGAGCACGTTATGGAACACTAAAATATAGCAAAATTGACATGGAACAAAACTACACAAGCACAGAAAATAACTTACCAACACTGCAATTTAAAAAATAACATTAAATGTACTGAAAAACACATGAAAACCTCATCAACAAAATCCTTAGGCTCATTTGCCATTATTATGTCGTGCTATATGTATGCCGCACTATAACTATTACTCATCTAGCAGAACAAATCAGATATTTATCTGATAAAAGTATTTCTCAAGTAGTTATAAGAGTTTTACGCTTTCATAAAAGCTACCTTAGGCTCATTTGCCAATATTATGTCATGCTATATGAATGTCACGCTATGGCTGTTACTCATCTAGCAGAACAAAGCAAATATTTATCTGATAAAAGCATTGTTCAACTAGTTATAAGAGTTTTATTACTTTTATAAAAGCTTGTTGTGATTGTGATATACGGGATTAAAAGATTAAAATGAATAATCTTATAATTTTTCATATTATGATATGATAAACTTATCTCATTTAATATAAACCAAAATATATGTATTAAACTTATTTATTTATTAAATAGAATAGCTAAAATTTACAAAAGCAATTTTTGACAAAGCCATCTAAACCACCGTTCAAGTAAGATTTATATGACTTCATAAAGCTTGACTCTTTTATCACAACGGTTAATAAAACCAAACACCTTAAATTGTTATTATTCATTGTTGACCTCATTTTTAGTGAGGTTTTAATCTCCTACTCCCATAATCCATAATCTAGCCTTAGGAGTTCCTTGTTGACCATCCTAGCGGACTAGTAATGTAGCCCACCTCCTGTAGAACTTCAAACCGCTTCTTAACTCATTTTTGTGAAGAACTCGAATGAGTGGTTCCAAGCACTCAACTTCTAGTTGCAAGGGCTAAGGACCGGCATGTAGAGGGCCCGAAAATAAGTTCCTATAGGATCGTACTACCTTAGGTGAACCCTCGGTGACTCAGCAACGCACTCGCTGCACCACACACGATTTTGACTTAAATTGACTCGTCTGTCAGCGAACTCGTTCGGATGACCCCGGATGACGAAACAGACCGCACTGACACGTCCGGAACGTCAACTTTAGCTAGGAAGGACACCCATATTGCTAAAGTTACGCGCAACACAAATGACATGGAAAACGATGCATATTTTTTTAACGGGACGCGGGCCCGGGCTCAACTCGGGTTCGACTACGATTTGATTCGGGTTGAACATGGGCTAATCGCCTTAACTTGTATAATTTTGAATTTTGAATTTCAAAATTTAGAGTTATCATTTAATTCCTCGTTAAGCTTTTCCGATTAAATTGCTACCGTTTACGGAAACTAATTAATTCCCTGTCGTTTCACCTGTAACGGGCACATTGAAATTTTGGATATACAGATCGAGCGCTCCCTCCCTGAGAGGCATTCGACTCCATCTCCCTCTCACGGCAAGATTCGGCTCTTCTCCTCAGCACCGAGTCTCGACCGCTCAATCCTCTTACGCCTCCTCCCTGCGACGAAGGAACCCAGTCTCCCGCACTTTCCTGCTCGATCTTATTTCCTGCTACCTCACTCGGCTCCCTCACGCAGAAGACCCGCCAAAGCCTCACTCGCCCCTCTCCCGCGCACAAAGTCTTCGCCTCCCGCTAGCAATCGAAGCCCTTCTCCCGCTGGCAATCGAAGCTTCTCTCCCGCTCGCGACCGAAGCTCCTTTCCCTCACGTGCTAAAACTCTTCTCCCGCTCGCGATCGAACCTCTCCTCCTCGTCGAACAGGCCGAAATTGCTCAATCCCACACCCACTCGCCTTTGTCTGTCTCGACCGAAACCTTCGCCTGCCTCATCCTTCTAATTCGCCTCCTCCTCGCGGCACCGAAACTGCTCGATCCCACTCCACTGAAAACCTTCGCTCGACTCCCCCTTTTGCTGCCGAAAACCTCGCCTCATCCTCTCATCACGCCAAACAGCCGCACGACTCGCCTTCTCTCTTCCGCGATCGAGACCCCGACTCGGCTCCTTCCGCTCGATCGTGCCTCGCTGCACCGAAGCCCTCTGCACGCCTCCTCTTCCTCACTCGACTCTGCTTCCCTCTTGCTTTATTTATTTGGATAGGGATCGATTTCTGCTTTGTGTGAGACTTCAAACAGCCGAAAACCTCGCCTCCTGATAGTCTTTCTCTTCTATTGCTCTCGACCTACAGCAAAGCTTCGACTCCATATACTTCCTTCAGGCCCGAGACCTGCTAAGCTTAGCTCTGTTAATCTGAACTGGGTATTCTCTTGAGATCTTCTGTTATTATTTTTTTATTTTTATGTTCTTTGTGCTCTTAATTGTGTGGTTTTTCTGCTTCAGCCTTTTGCTACTTAAATTTGTCTGCTTTTTAGGAAGCTAGCCGTAGCTTATTCTTATGGATTTATTTTCTCTGTAAGGTTTTTATGTGCATCTATTGTGTTTGTTGAGATATATGTAGGCATTAACAATCATCGCTTTAGTTTTAAATATGGTAATTAAGTTTGAAGCACGTTGTTTAAATAGCTGAGAATCACATTTTTATTTTTATTTTTTTATTTTTTTTATTTTTTTTTTTTTTTTTTTTTGTTGCTGCAACAATACCGTTGAGTTCCTTAGAATTAACTACTGTGCATGCTCCTAAGTTTGTGGAAGTATGAAAGTATTATGTAGCCTGGATGAAGCAATATGTTCAGAAAAAGTAATTACAATCCTTATGTATTTACATATCCAATACTCAAATTTCAATCCTTACATACGTACCACTTATCTTTTACTTGTTTACATATCTAACGCCTCAACTTAACCCATTATATTTATGTCATCCGAACTTTTCATATCACATAAAGCTTACTACGATTTCAACCTTTAAACACGGAATGCACTTTCTCTTGCATAGTCAATGTGGTAGGTATGCAAACATCGAAATTTGGGTGATGGGTCTGTAAACATGTAGGGATTAAGTGATGTGCATGCAAAATCCCTTTAATTGTGTTTCACTGAAATTGGGTTTTGGTATGCAAACACGTGTAGCAATTAACATACATACTTTGGGAACCTTTATGATTCTCCTTGAAAGCTTTAATTGCTATAATTTTAGAGGCTTCACATGCCGGGTTTGGTGCCGATTTTTAGTAATTTTTGAAGGTTTGGGGGCTACTCTTGATCGATACTTTCACTGTTTTGGGAACCACTTTAGGTGCCAATTTGAATTGATTTTGTGTACTGTTTTTGAGCCACTATAGGTGCTGATTTCGATCGATATTTTGGAGTCACTTTATGTGTCGATTCGGGCCGATTTTGTGCACTGTCTTAAAACAAAATTAAATACTCTACTTGAGAGTCCATTTAATTACAGTTGTTGAAAGATTTCACACGTTTATTTTGTTACTTTTGTTCAATGATTAAGTCATAAAGATGGGGATCAATGATTTAATTAATTGGAAAGTATAGAAAACCTCAAATCACCTTAAGCATAAGTTAAAGTGTAGGTTTCCTAGAACTTTAAGTGCACACCCCCATTCACCTAGCCCTCAGCATAAACTTCCTAGTTTTTAGGAGCACACCCTAGGTGAGAGCCTATCAACCTAGTCCTCGGTTTAGGCTTCCTACACTTTAGAAGCACACCCTAGGTGAGAGCCCATCCACCTAGTCCTCGGTTTAGGTTTCCTACACTTTAGAAGCACACCCTAGGTGAGAGTTCATCCACCTAATCCTCAGCATGGTCTTCCTAGATTTTAGGAACACATCCTAGGTGAGAATCCATCCACCTAATCCTCAGTATAGTCTTCCTAGATTTTAGGAGCACACCTTAAGTGAGAACCCATCCACCTAATTCTCAGCATAGGCTCCTAGACTTTAGGTGCACACCCTAGGTGAGCGTTCATCCACCTATTTTTTGAATAAATAACTAAAGTCGGCGCTTTACCATTCACCTAATTTTCAAATGAATAATGAAACACGTCACTAGAGCCTGATTCATGAACTGATCAGACACTAGACACATGATGCACCGAGACGTGACTTCGTGCTTCCTTAATTAAATCAACAGTGAAATTCCCTCAATGACTTAACCTACAATGAAACCCAGTGCATCGAAATTTGAGCTCGAATATTACACTCAAATTCTCCTAGCAATTGGGGAAATTTCTTAACGCCGCATATGGATCATCGGACTATGCGGCGAGGGCGATGACGACATTGCTTATGTGTGCTTAAACAAGTAATACGAAGTGAGATTTTAGAATAGTATCTCCTCCCTCAAGGATCTTCAATAAGGGAGAGAAGGATCCATGATATTATTCGTCGATTCTTGGTGAGATCGTTACCCCGACACTCTTAGATTGTCAGTAGTTCTAGCACGATTAAAGTGACTAGTCTGTGGACTGTACGACTTTACAAAATATTTACAAAAATAAAATAAAAATCTCTTTTGCATGTTAAAAAGAACTCTGCAAAAAAAAAACTTAAACAACAGCTTTCGCATGAAAATCAAATAATTTTTTTATGAAATTTTATAAAAGTCCATGGTTAGTCATTTGGATTGAGGTTAAGAACTACCTCCTGTAGATTGTCGAGTTGGCAACTCTTACTCAAGGTCGGGAAACACACAGCCCAGCTCTGAGCCCCCACTTTCACCAATGTCTTATATACATTCCTGATCTTTCATATGTGATTATAGGTTTCTTTTGCTTGTGATTTTCACTACTCGTTTTTATGACTTCATGCTGGGTTTTCTTGCTTTATTTATTTTTATTGCAAGTATGTTTAAATATGCTGCAAATCACATTATGCTCGCAATACTAATAACACAACAGTAGCAGATGTCAGGTACGTTTTTACAGTTTATCTATAGTATTTTACTTTACTGCATTTTACTTTTCAATTCTTTTTTTTTATTTACCTGCAATCTACTCATTCTGCATGCAAAACCAAACTTTGACACCAAAACTGTGAAACATAAACTACGATTTTCAAACACTTAAACCCTGGAGTCATCGCGATGACAAGAGCTTGGAGCCAACTTTGTGGGCAGCACGACGAGTAGCTTGGAGCGAGCAACAAGAAGATCTTCAGCATTATCTCTTCCTAGTATAATAATAACTAATAGGACTTCGAGGTAGCTCGCCTAGCGCGACGTAAATCCTCACACTCCCTTTTTAAGTTCCTATACAACCATGTTGTGCGACATGAGTCCTAACTCGACTTAGGTTCCGAGGTTGTCGTACGGTACGATGTAAACCCTCATAACTCTACAGGCTATTTGCATAATCAGGTATTATGCAAGTGTAAGTCCCAAATGATAAAACTGGCAGGATAAAACAATTAATTAACATCGTCTCTAAAAAATATAGCCACACCGTAAGATAGTCTGGGAAGTCATCGAGATTTATCTCGGATTAGTGACATCCCCTACCTTCTCCTTCCTTTGGACTCATGAAAATAAGTGTTCTGTATTGAGTCATTCCCACTTGATTTTCCTCATCCTACCTTGAAAACTTGAACCTTGAATTCTTGAAGACTAAAATCATTGATCATTACCGAGAGTTTTCTCAAGTGACTCTCGTCATTTGGGATGTAATTAACTATAGGGGCTTGCGTCTATAGAGAACTTGGAACTCAGATAAAATAAACTCTATTTAATCTTTGTATTAAATAGGAGAACTTGTCGGTCATACATAAAAGGTTCGCAGACAAACGGATGTCACAAATCTTTTAGTATGCAGGATTGAGTCTATCGACGAGATCTACACTTATCTTTCGGGAGGGTGTAGTATTCACGGTATCGGGCACGATTATGCAAACTATTTGACAAATGAGATCCATTTAGTCTCATTTTTCAAGAAAACTAAAACATACTACTTTTAAAACTCAAACTATATATCTATTATATTAAATTAAATTTCAAAAATTATTTTCATATACCATATTTTCAAATAAATCTATCGAAAAGTTGACCGACATTCATCTGTTGTAAGAATCTACCCAAAGGACGCAAAGAATGTAAATGAGAAAAACAAATACCCAGCTGGAACAAAACAATAAGATTTATAGGATTTCATAAAGCTGACCATTTCCCGCAAATGGTTAACAACTACTATTTGTTTAAGAAAACATAAGTATCGTGCAGACCAAGTGAACACATAAATAGCCATATCCATCTCATGTAGGAATCTACCCGAAATTCGCAAATTTTTTATAAAAACAACTGTCTTGAAAATCACATGAAAACCGTATCAACAAAACCCTTGGGCTTATTTGCCATGCAAACGTCATGCTATATGTATTCCACGCCATAGCAATTACTCATCTAGCAGAATAAAGCAAATAATTATCTGATAAAATTATTGCTCAAGTAGTTGAGTTTTACTGCTTTTATAAAAGTTTGTTCTGATTGTGATACAATGGATTGAAAGATTGAAATGAATATTATTATAATATGACAAGCTAATCTCATTTAGTCTAAACCAAAATATATGTATTAAACTAATTAATTTATCAAATAGAATAGCTAAAATTTACAAAAGAGATTTTGGACAAAGCCATCTAAACCACGGTTCAAATAAGATTTCTATGACTTCATAAAGCTTAGCTTTTTAGCACAATGGTTAATAAAACCAAACACCTTAAATTGCTACCGTCCATCTGTTGTAAGAATCTACCCAAAGGATGCAAAGAATGCCAATGAAAAAAACACCATGATTTCTAGGATTTCATAAAGCTAAACATTCCCTACAACGGTTAAACCAAACTGCAGCCATACAACTACTACTATTGTTTAAGAAAACATAAGGAGGCTGCATAGAGCATAACCAAGTGAACCCATAAATTACCATAGCTCTCTGATGTAGCAATCTACCCTAAAGACGCAAATTTCAAAATGAAAAGCTTTCAAATAGCCCATTATAACAAACCTCAAATCATCAAGAAACCTGGGTAACTCACCTTCCCCCAATCAGAGTCTCGTAATGTTCTAGTTAAAACATCACTAGCATCTCTATTCAAAAGCTGAATTACAAAGTCGATGACTGGCAATGGTTCAATGAATGCAGTAGAAGACATATCTGCATGAGGGAGGGATTAAGGTCAGAGAAAAATAAATTTCAGGTTCATTTTAAAAACAAAGGACAAAATTTTTATGCATTTACATATCTCGCGCCTACACTTTCATATTTACAAGCAACACTCAAATCTTTAATATCATATAAAAATAGCACTATTATCACTTTTTTAAAGTAAAATGCACCCATTCATGCATCATTTTAAAGCAAAAAAGTGCTATGCATATAAATATGAAAGTTTGCGCGAGAGATATGTAAATACATAAGAATTACATGATACATGTAAATTTCCCAAAACACAAATGTGCCATGCAAATTGTGGCATTATTTGGTAGAGCTTTATGGAAGCTCCGAAAACACTGATGAATGACAAAAGCATAGTACCACAGAAAACTGGGAAAATTAGAGAGTTTGCTTTATCATAATAAAGAAATCATTTTCAACCGTTTTTGATAAACATGTCATGTTTGAATTAGTGAAAAAACCTTCAAAATGGCTAATACAGATTAGAAATAACCAATTTAAACATTGAGCAGGAATCATAAATTGTACAGATACTTTCAAAACACAAATATGCCATGCAAATTGTGGCAGTATTTAATAGAGCTTTATGGGAGGGCCGAAAACGATGATGCATGACAAAGCATAGCATCCACAGAAAACTGGGAAAAGTGGTGAGTTTGCTTTCCCATAATAATAATAATAATAATCATTTTCAGCTACTCTTGATGTCATTCAAAATGGCTAATACACATTCGAAATAACCAATTGAAATATTGGGCAGGTATCATACCTCGTACAAATTTTTTCATCCAACATTAAAAAAATATTTACCAATCTACAAACAAGTTCATTAAAGGCATTCGAAAGAAGAAACATCCCTTAAAAACATTTAAATTGTGCTTGAAATCTAAAACCTTATTGGACAGATACATTTGCATTCAGCAGACTCCATAAAACATCAAAGTTAAAATTGAGGATGAAGCGCTATTATAGAAATTCTCATTTCAAAAACAGTAACCACAAAGTTCGTCAGTGTGGAGATAAAACGAATCAAGAAACTGAAAATAACATAAAAATTATATCTAAGAATTACAAGTCCCTATTACAATAAGAAAGCACGACCGCAAATCACCTCAACCTGCGTCTTCCATTTAATGAACCAAACAAACAAAGCAACTCATTCAAAGAATGCATAAGGCTTAAAAAAATAAATCTGACAATACCAATATTCAGTGACAAGCCCATCTGTGTAGGCCTTATGCTTTGATAGAATCCACGCCAGCTTTCTAGGCCTTCGCCGAGTAGTTGTGCCCCACCAAAATGAGGAGAGTAGAATGATCGACCTACAGGAGAATACCTGTATTTTGGCAGTGCAGTAATCCTCTTTTAACATCCATTACAATAGTGTATCAAATAAAAAAATAAAATGCATCATGAGCAAAACATAATTACCTTGCAGCAGGCAACTCACGCAGCACAATATCAAGAACTTGAAGAGCTTCCTGAGGCGCATCTGCTTGCCTTCCCTGCAAAAACATTTCTAGATGATGAAGATCAGCTCGAGCAGCCAGTTTTATAACAATTTTGAAATTCCTCTGACGCCTGAATCAAAGACATACCAAAAAGTATCAGCTACAAGTTACAAAATGCAAAAATAGAACCACAATAAANGCCTTAGATGTTAAACCAGAAATGCGATACTTTCTGTGCATATTTCCCCTGTGTGTAACCTCAACCTTCACACCCCTAAGAGCCTTCTTGATCTAAATAAAAAACTAAGCATGCATGTTATACAAACATGAATTTTAAATAGATCAAATCAGTGTGACGTGTATAAGTTGTAATTTCTCAACAAGGTTTAGAATAAAAAAACAAACAGAAAAAAAAAGAGAAATTATCCACAGAGTACAGTATAAAAATGGTACTGCGTACATCTTCAAAAATACATTTCACCTCTCTATGGAACAACCTCAGTTCAAAGTTACAAGGATACCTATTGCTAAAGAGCACGTTATGGAACAGTAAAATATAGCAAAATTGACATGGAACAAAACTACATAAGCACAGAAAATAACTTACCAACACTGCAATTTAAAAAATAACATTAAATGTATTGAAAAACACATGAAAACCGCATCAACAAAAACCTTAGGCTCATTTGCCATTATTATGTCGTGCTATATGTATGCCGCACTATAGCTATTACTCGTCTAGCAGAACAAATCAGATATTTATCTGATAAAAGTATTTCTCAAGTAGTTATAAGAGTTTTACGCTTTCATAAAAGCTACCTTAGGCTCATTTGCCAATATTATGTCATGCTATATGAATGTCACGCTATGGCTGTTACTCATCTAGCAGAACAAAGCAAATATTTATCTGATAAAAGCATTGCTCAAGTAGTTAAAAGAGTTTTATTACTTTTATAAAGCTTGTTGTGATTGTGATATACGGGATTAAAAGATTAAATTGAATAATCTTATAATTTTTCATATTATGATATGATAAACTTATCTCATTTAATATAAACCAAAATATATGTATTAAACTTATTTATTTATTAAATAGAATAGCTAAAATTTACAAAAGCAATTTTTGACAAAGCCATCTAAACCACTGTTCAAGTAAGATTTATATGACTTCATAAAGCTTGACTCTTTTATCACAATGGTTAATAAAACCAAACACCTTAAATTGTTATTATTCATCAGTTGTAAGAATCTACCCAAAGGACGCAAAGAATGTAAATGAAAAAAACAAATACCCAGCTGGAACAAAACAATAAGATTTATAGGATTTCATAAAGCTGACCATTTCCCGCAAATGGTTAACAACTACTATTTGTTTAAGAAAACATAAGTATCGTGCAGACCAAGTGAACACATAAATAGCCATATCCATCTGATGTAGGAATCTACCCGAAATTCGCAATTTTTTTATAAAAACAACTGTCTTGAAAATCAGATGAAAACCGTATCAACAAAACCCTTGGGCTCATTTGCCATGCTAACGTCATGCTATATGTATTCCACGCCATAGCAATTACTCATCTAGCAGAATAAAGCAAATAATTATCTGATAAAATTATTGCTCAAGTAGTTGAGTTTTACTGCNGGTGCATAAGGATCACCTCTACGGCCAACTTGATGCTGCTGAGCATCGCCTCCACCATGTTGTTGATACTCCATCTGAGGAGCTTGCTGCTGGACCAAACCCCCACGAAAAGGCAGTCCACCGCGGCCCTGGTGATGACCACCACCGCCACGGCTCTGGTAATAGCCACCACCACCACGGCCCTGGTGATAACCACCACCACGCCCCCGTGGTTGTTGGGGAGTACCAAGACCCCATCCTCTTCCAGCTCCACCCTGCTGTTGTGGAGCTTGAGAGTGTTGAGCTCCACCTGGGTGCTGTGGGCCTGTAGAGGTTTGAGCTGCTTCTCTTCTACCACTGCCAACATTATTAGATCCTGAGCCCTCAGAAGCAGCATCACCAGAGCCAGGAAGATCGGTTCTTCTCTTCCTCACCATTTTATCACCCTACAAATATAAACCCAGAAGATGGATCGAGTTTAGTTAAAGAAACTGTACAAGACAGGTAAAATCAACAGAATAGATATAATAAACATATTTTGAAAAATATGACGGGTATGATGAAATACAAATTTGTAATTAATGCTCCTATTATAAATGACAAATGAAAATGTAACACAATTGAAAAATAATTTGTATTTGTTGTGGTATCAGCACAAAATATGAATGCACAATTGAGGGGCTGTTGGAGAGATTGCAGCTTATTGCAATCTATGGAGTTGTAGAGAAAGCAATTTATTTTAGCTGTAGTTAATTTTATATTTTTTTAAGTATTAAGGAACAGCTTTCTTAAGGCTTCTCTGTTGTGAGATATACCAATTGTGGTATATAAAATAGAGTAGAAGAACAATCTTTGAAGCGAAAAAAAGAACGAGAAAAATTCACACCAGAAAACAGTAAAACAACGGAACACACAGATTTACGTGATTCGGCAAATTGTCTGCGTCCACGGAGTTGCAAAGTATTTTAATACTTGAGAAATTTACACCAGTCGATCACCTCGACTTACAAGATTAATTTCTCACTTCATTGCTCCCTCTTCTTCTCTCTCTACACTGAGATACACTGATGAAGTTTTACACCTAGATACACTGAAGAAGATAAACTTGTAAGATAAATAAATCCAATTTATTTTCTGACACAAACCACCAAGATGAAGCCAAGGAGAACAATATTTTTTCTTCTTTTTTTCCGTCTTCCTTATGCCTCAAGGAACTACTTCGCAAAGAACTTCTTCTTGCACTTTTTTTCACTCTGTCCCTACAAAGCTCTTCCACTGTGCCGTGGAAGTCCAAAAGAAGAACAAAAGGCCGTGTTANATCACCTCGACTTACAAGATTAATTTCTCACTTCATTGCTCTTCTTCTTCTCTCTCTACACTCTGAAGAAGTACACCTAGATACACTGAAGAAGATAAACTTGTAAAATAAATAAATCCAATTTATTTTGTCACAAACCACTAAGAAGCCAAGGGAGAACAATATTTTTTCTTCTTTTTTTCCGTCTTCCTTATCCCTCAAGGAACTACTTCGCAAAGAACTTCTTCTTGCACTTTTTTAACTCTATCCCTACAAAGCTCTTCCACTGTGCCGTGGAAGTCCAAAAGAAGAACAAAAGGCCGTGTTCTTTGAATGAGAGCCTGCGATAGCGACGATTCGCGAAACGGCTGAGGCGGGATTGGTTTCGCTGTCGAGCTGGAGCTGTAAGGTCGCGACCTTCGCGATCGGCGTAGGTGGGAGCGGGAAGGGCGGGAGCGGGAGATCGGTCTCCAGCATAACATTCTCACACCAAATATTTGTAAAAACTAACCGGAAAATTACAACGCATTGAAAAACTCAATCAAACATATCCTGAGACTCCAAAAATTAGCATAGTGGTCATAATTCAAAGAAATAAACATTTCACTGAAATAGAATTTACAATTAAATGAATACTGATATAGGACTTCATAACGGTGTTATTTTGTTTCGTTTGATTGAAAAACAACTAGAAAGATTGCTGTAAATATTTAATAAATATGAACTAAAAAACTGTCTAAAATTGCATTCACTTAGACATTCATGACGGCAGTAAATGCAAACCCTAGCGAGCCATAAATCATTAAAGCAACGCTACCGCATGTAATGTACCAACAAAATCTGAAATAAGCATCTAGTTGATAGTTTATTTCAATCGTGTTTACAACAAGGTCTGCTAGCAATCAGCAATTTACCGCAGCATCTAAACAAACAATAAATCAAAAGGAAAAATAATGCGGATTCACCAATAAGAGAAAAAAGCTGGTAAATCATCCATGCTTGCGAAAGTACGCAAGCTAATTGAAGTGAAACAAAAAAAAAAAAAAACAGATTGCATGAATAAAACGTACAAAACGAAAGGAAATGTTCGTCGCCCCAAAGTTCGATTGTCGCAAGTTGATGAACGCGGAACAAAATCTACTCTGCTAAAAGAGTTCTTATTCTGTGAATTGCGGACACCGCACGCAACTAATTATTATTGGGTGTCCAACGGAAGATGACATCTGCCCTCAGCTTAGGGAAAAATTATTCCATACGGATGGGAGTCCGCGTGTGGACTCTTATCCAGATCGTAAATCACCTGATTTACGGTCTTGATGTATTTCGGTGGGCTCCACCTAAAATTTTTATTTTTTTTTTAAAAAAAACGGAAATAATCCTGACCGTAGATCACTGTGATCTACGGCCAAGATCGAACACCGCATGCAGAGATGCATGCGATGTCCGCACGCAATAATCCCTCCAGCTTACGGCCTAACTCTTAACTCTAAAAATTATAAAACTTAATTTTTTTTTGAGTTCTTTGATATTATNGTCGCAAGTTGATGAACGCGGAACAAAATCTACTCTGCTAAAAGAGTTCTTATTCTGTGAATTGCGGACACCTCACGCAACTAATTATTGGGTGTCCAACGGAAGATGACATAAAAATTATAAAACTTAATTTTTTGAGTTCTCTATATTAATATAAGGATTTAATAAAAATAAAAATATATTTAAAATAAAAACTTAATTTTTAGGTTATTAATAATTAAAAATAATAAAAATAATAATAAAATATTAAACTCATGGAAATATTTCAAATTACTTTCTAAACACTTAGGAATCATTGGAATATTTTTCCAAGGTCTAAAAATAAAGATATCTATTTTTAAACCTTAAAATGATTTTTGAGGCTTAAAAATAGAATCTTTACTAAAATTATTCTAAAAAATCAAATAAAAATCAGAAAAATACAAAATAAATTTCTCTGGGTTCCTTGACCTCAGAGAGATTTTTCAAAAATATAAAACATATTTTTAAACATATAAAATATTTTATTTTTATTAAAGTCCTCAAAACTTTAATTAATTTTAATAAATCACAGAAAATTCAAAAAATCATGAAATTTTGGGCAAATGACTTTCTGGTCCATTGATAGCTTACATAAAAATTTCAAGTGATTAGGAGTTATCTTAATCATCTTTTGGAATTTTCCTTGAAATGTACATTTTTGCATGAAAATAATTATATGAATTAAATTAAATTATGAAAATTCACATTGTCTCCCTTGATGTCTTAATTTACCTATCAGTAGGGTTACATAAAAATCACAAAGCCATTTGACTTAAATTTAACAAATTATGAAAGTTGGGACCCTTAGGTGCAAAATTGTAATTTTGGATATTTTGGCCTTAATGAACATTTAGGCTTAATCAAAAATGGGAAATGGGTAATTTCTGATATTAATTAACTCATTTGATGATTTGCAATAAAAAATGGGCTTAATTGGTAGAAAACCAATTCACTTTGCCAAATTATAAGATAAATGAATAATTTTCATAATTATCAAAATTTTGGAAACTTCATTAGCATAAAATGACTTTTGAATTTAGGGGTATAACTTTGGAAATCAATGATTTTACACCCTTATTTGATAGTCAAAATGAT
>JXCR01007807.1:619601-641293 GCA_002079205.1 Phalaenopsis hybrid cultivar | reverse complement strand
CAAATTTTTATTCGGTACCGCATGTAAGCCTTCATGCGGTGCACGTACCGAATAAAAATTCACAACAATGAGAGCAGTTTATGGCTGAGAACAGGAGTGTACTAAGAATTATCAAGTGAAGAGCGTAAAATAATATTATATATTGTTATAAGTATGTGCTACAATAATAAATAATAACATTATATATGAAGTTCTAAATATTTGTTAGCCCTTGAGCCCGATTTCACCAACTCTCGCTCCCGCCTCCTCATGTTTCGCGTATCGGCGCCAATTCCCGCCTCACGCTTGATCGTGACAGGTCGCGAATCGTCGCGACATCTCCCGATGCAAACCGTTCCCGCCTCCATTTCGCAAAACGCCGCCTCCTTTCATACTCTCCTCCTATTCACGATGAAATGCTTCGAATGACTCTCCTTCTGGTTCTAGGTCACGGTTATTATTCTTCTTCAGTTTCTTCGAGATAGAAGGAAATAAAGTGCAAGTAGTAGTTACTTGCGGTGAATGAAGAAGAAAGAAGAAGAAGAAGATCATTCTCCTTTGGCTTCTTCTTGGTGGCTTGTGGCAGAGGAGAAAATGAGTTTATTTCTCTTGTAAGTTTATCTTATTTGGTGTATCTCGGTGTAGAGTTTCTTCGGCGTATCTCAGTGTAAAGAGAGAAGAAAAGATAGAGAAGAAGATAGAGCAACGAAGTGAGAGATTCCTCTTGTAAGTGAGGTGATCGATTGATGTAAATTCCTCAAGTAGTACAATACTCTGCAACTCTGTGGACGTACGTAATTTGTCAGACCACGTAAATCTATGTGTTATTTTCTGGTGTGATTTTTCTTGTTCTATTTTTTCGATTAGTCGATCGTTCTCTTGTTTGATTTATATATATACAACATCAACTAGTATATCTATAGATCTCGCCGCAACAACTGATATCAGAGATTTTTTCAGATCTAAGGAAGAATGATGGTTGCAGATGAAGTGAAGGTTTCAGAGATCAAGAAATTTGATGGCACAGATCTTAGTTATTGGATGATGCAGATAGAAGACTACATCTATGGGAAAGAAACTTCATCTTCCTTTAATGAGGAAAAGACCTGAAATGATGGATCAGGCTGAATAGAATTTGTTGGATAGACAAGTTCTGAGGGTTATTAGATTGACCTTATTGAGATCCGTTGCACACAACGTTGTCAAGAAAAGGACGAGTGCAGATCTCATGGCAGCCCTGTCAAGTATATATGAAAAATCATTGGCGAATAACAACGTGTACTTGATGAAGAAGTTATACAATTTAAAGATGGTGGAAGGTGTTTATATTGCTCAACACCTGAATGATTTCAATACTATCACACATCAATTATCGTATGTTGAAATTAATTTTGATGATGAGATATGTGCGCTGATATTGTTGGCATCGTTTTCAAATAGTTGAGAAGTCATGAGGATGACATTTAGCAGCTCTGCAGTGAAATCTAAACTAAAATGTGATTATATTCGTGATTTGATTTTGGCTAAGTAGATGCGCAAAAAAAATTCTGGAGAGATCTCAGGTACGAGTTTGGCACTGAATGTTGATTTTAAAGGGAGATGACATGACAAGAACTCAAATAAAATGATATCAAAATCAAAGTATGGTCAGCATACAACCTGCTGGAATTGTGGCAAGGCTAGCCATATAAAGAGGAACTGCATGAATCCTAATAAGATGAAGAATGACAGTGCAAATATGATATATGAAGAAGTACATGATGCACTATTGCTGGCAGTTCATAGTTCTGTTGATGATGAAAGTGAAGAGGAGAATGGGTCTGGGGCATCCATTTCTATTGTTCCACAGACAGATGGTAGAGAACCGCAGAGCTATGAAGAAATCTTGCAAGATGAAAGTTCGAGCAAGTGGGAGCTGACAGAACTTCCATTAGGGAAGAGTGCATTACACAACAAGTTGATGTACCAGGTGAAGACTGGGCTTGATGACAGTAAGAGGTACAAGGTTAGACTTGTTGAAAGAGACATTTGGTAGAGGCTGGATATTGCTCATGCAGTGAGAGTTGTAAACAGAGACAAAAGTAATTCAGGAAATAACTTGGAGGTGCTAAGCTATGTTGAACCTTTTGATATGATGACTGAGGGTGTTATTATTGAGAAACTTGAGTTTTGTACCGCTTTAGTTGGTCTTCTGGAATGAAGATAGAGGTTTTGAGTTGCAGAGGTGGATGATTCAGGTTAGAGAATTCAAGGTGGAGGATATCAGTTCGAGGAAGAAGACGTTGTAGCATGTGTATCGGTCTCCAAGTAGGAGATTGTTAGCGTTGGAGCTCGATTTTGCCAACTCCCGCTCCCGCCTCCTCATGTTTCACGAATCAACGCCAATTCCTGCCTCCCGCAAGATCATGACGGGTCGCGAATCATCGCGACATCTCCCGACACAAACTATTCCGCCCTCAATTTCTCGAAAAGCCGCCTCCTTTCATCCTCTCCTCCTATTAGCGATAAAAGGATTTGGATGACTCTCCTTTTGGTTATAAGTTAAGGTTGGTATTCTTCTTCAGTTTCCTCGGGATAGAAGGAATGAAAGTGCAAGCAATAGTGACATTTGGCTATATTGGTGGGAGTTCTACTGAAAGTTGGACCTTCTGGCTTAATTACGTGTGAAGTTAGGCTAATTAGTGCTCTTATACCAGTAGAGAAGTATTAGCTTATTGTCTCTAATGAATGCTGAAATCGCTCCATAACTCCTCTGATTGATTCATTTTTAGATAAAATAAACAACGTTATTGTCAAAACCTCTCTTGTAGTAGTTCTGGTCGAACCTACGAGACAGTGATTCATTCGTAGTTCGTTTAGAAGATCCAAAAAAATGGGTACGAACATGTGAAATATGTTGTTGAATCTTATGGGATGTCCAACAAGCATCACACCCACCCATTTATCCCCAATAAATGACGGGTCATTCACTGTGTTCGTACTCTGTTTGAGCGGTAATACTCTAATAACAATATAAGAATTGCCGCAGCTATTCTTTTACAGCGTTCTTGGCATAACACTTGTCGCTGCCGATCCATCATGTATGAATGTTGTATTATGCATAAACAATTTCTTAAAGGAAAGACAAAGAAATAAAACAAATATCAAAAAATAAACTTTTTTCAAAAAATATAATACTCTAAAAAAATTTGTGCATATCAAAGATTCACCTAAAACCTAAAGCAAAATATCCATTGCAAATATGTAAATACAATATACACGAGATATTAAAAATTCATTTATCAAGTGAGAGACGCAAATAATCAAGACGTAGATCAGGGTAGAGCCTCTTGAAAATCTATCTGCGGGTTGGATCCTCGAGAACCCTAACACATTTTAAGTAGAATATAGGATCAACAAGAACTTATGGAATTTCATCTAAAAAACTTATAAAACCATCAATAGTGTGATCATCCACCATAGGTTCAATTGATATCGGAACTTCAAATACAATTATCAGTCTATCAATTGAGCTCTGCACGAAAACATCTTTATTTTTTTTTCCTTTTTTTTTCCATCTTACGCCTCTTTGATTGGCCAGTTGACTCAAGCTCCTTAGGCTTTATGCTAGGGCCTTCACCTGAACCGATAACTTGATCGGTGATCACGTCAACTGAGATGCCAACAAAACCCTGCTCGCTTGGGTTGAACGTATGCTGACCCGTAGCAACAACCCCCTTGAACATAACATACAATTTGTCTTCCAAGTCCGGTTCAATTCAGCAAAACTTAAATTTCTTTGCATTTGGTACTGCCTGCAACAAGGAGGGAGGGGGTGGGAGCATATTATGTGAAATATAAGTATAAATGTAAATTAATTGAAGAGTTCACAGGAGTATAATTATTACCTCTAATTTTTTTAGTCCACCATTCCTCTGAAGCGTCTATGGACGTTTAACAGGATACCAACCCAATCTCGTTGATCCCCGTTTAAGTTCTTTCCATAATTTCCAATCTTTATTTAGATGATCTCATTTGTTCTTGAATTTCAATCTCATAAGCTCGTCCAATCAATTCATTAAACTGATTGGAAATATTTTGTCACTCTTCTTTGTTAAAGTAGGTTGTCGGTCTATTTTCAAGTTCAATCTCTTTAATACAGATATTGCAGAAAATGTTGGTAACTTCTTTGTCCCACATTGCTGATGTAACTTCTTCTTTGTTTTTAGACATAATGGGACTACAAAAAAATATGGATAAAAAAATGCACTCATATTGATAGTACAATAAAGCAGCTGTTGAAAAAAAAAAACATAGTCTTAGATAAAAAAAGATATTCATGTGATGTATGTCTTTCAAAATGAAGTACAAATATTTTCAAAAATAAATAATCTGAAAGAATGCTAACAGTGTTTGATTTGGTAATAGCCCAATACTGACACAAAAAATAGTCCAAACGAAATATCCAAAAATCTTCCTTGCCTTACATGCTAAATTTGGCCACAAAACTGATATTGTATTTGAAGCTATTCAGCTGCATCTCAAGGATCCTTTAAATTATAAATAAATAATAACTCCTAATCACATTTAAGAAGCTTTCCTTCTCAAACACAACAATTTTCTTGTGCAGCCACGTTTGCTTTAGGAAAGGTTAAGTGCAACATAAGGTAGTTATTAATGAGCCAAACACAATCAAACAATTTATCATTCATCATACTACCAAGCTAAAGGCCCTCATGTTGTAAATGTGCATTCGACCTTTATCCGAGAAGTTGAACTAATTACTCTAGTTTAGCTTCTAAAAGCAATGCCTCCAATTTTGACCCAGTATTTTCCTTCCATACCTCATAATGATCAAAGAATATCACTGCAGGAAGTCCAGAACACCTCCAAATAATAATATCAACGCAAAGAAGCACAGGTAATACACAATACAAGTACCAAACATTAGATCTATAACCAAAAATAACATCAGATCCATAACCAAAAATATTGGATCCATCAGCAATAGTCTGCTTGATAACAAAAAAATTTCTAAACAATCCCGCTACTTTGGCGAGAAAGATTAAACAGTGGACAAAGAAATAACATTAGATCCTTTTGCAAAGAAGTGCATAATGACGTAATATAAAAATCAAGAAGATGAAACCGTGAACATGAGAAATGGGACAGAAATTCTTCAGGGACTCAATTAACATTCTTAGGAAGATGAAATCGTAGGCATCCAAAGAAACGGAACAGAAATAGCATTCTCACAAACATACCTTCAGGGACTTGATTAGGGTTCTACGAAGGAGCTATGAAGGAGATGGGAGAATCCTGCAGTGTGCGAGAGCTGCTTGTAAAATTAGGGCAGAGGAGCGACGAGGGGTATCGAGAGTCTTTTCATACAATGAAACGCGAATAGCGGGTAGGACACCGCGATCCGCATGTAATAGTAAAATGGAAACTCCATTTTACAAAACGTATCTGGCACGTGTTTTCCAAACGCGAGGTAGCAATTTCAAAATGCCACCGCAGCAAAAACGCTCTCCCAAACGCACCCTAAGTGATTTTGGGCTCATTAGAATCCTCTAGTTGTACCTCAAATTTAAATATTACTCAGCCTTCCAATTAACACATCAAAATTTTTAATTTTTTGAACTTATTTGGAATTGAATTGAATCACATTTAGCTTCATTTAGTTTGTACGGTTGAAATGACAAGTCTAGTCATAAATTTGCTAAAATCTAACTTAGGCTACTTTTGAGAGGACCTTTTCTCTCCGAAATATGGCAAAAGCCGAGAAAGTAGGATCCTCTCGTTTGGATGCGAGAAGCATCGGTAAAATTTAGAAGCGAGAACCGCCCATTATTTCGTGCACTGTTTGGCTTTAAAGTGGTTTCCACTGAAAAAAATCGTGTTCTTACCGACCTTTTAAGAGAGACACCAGATGTTTTTTTTTTTTCAAGCAGGACTATTCGGTGCAGTAGACGGGCAATTTTTATGACACCTTAGATAATTTTAAATTATAATATGTAAGAAGATATGATTTACAAATTATAATGTTGATCTACCTACCTGAGCTATTATAATGTTGATCTACAAATCATCATTTAGGAAGATGTTATGGTATGACTCATATACTATATAGGGACAGACGCTGGAACGAAGATGAGCAAAGCGGAGCGAAGCGGAAGAATCTGTTCAAATTGAGAAGTTACGTTATGTGAGTTTGGGGTGCTGGGTCAACGCCTCATTATACGGTATAAGGGTAATTTGAGAATTATATATTGTACTGTAAGGTTTATTCTAGGATTATAAATAGATATGTTTGTAATCCTAGGCCTTTGAGAGAGCTGAATCTTGTATTTTGTATTCTTTTCAGAATATTGAAAGGAAGTCGCCGCTCTGCTCCCGATGACGTAGGCATCTTTGCCGAACCTCGTTAAATCTCTTTGTGTTCTTCTGGATTTATGTCGATTCCTATTTTTCTTTGCCCTAATTTCTCAACAGAAGATATGATTTACATATTTTGGCGTGCTATATTTTATTTAGCTGTTTAATTTTTACTAGTGAAAAGGGACAAAAAGAAATCTAATTTATAATTTACTTCAAGTGGAAAGTGATACGATCATTAAGACCTGTGGCCTGTAGAGCTAACCTCAGTACAATATATTCAATGCATTTCAAATATAATCAATACAGAAAACACAAATCATTCAAATATATTCAATGCAGAAGTTATCATCTTACAATAATTTCAAATTTATTCAGTACTGGAGATACAAATGCTTCTTAGAATCAACTCTTCAAGACCTGTGGTCGATCAAAATTGAGCTTAAAATTTTTGGACTATGATGAGAGAATAGTAATTTTGGCTGACCACTGCTCTGGGTGAGCTTAGCATGACTTGGTCTGTAGAGCACTGCTTATAAAATGTACATTAGACTGGACATCCAGTCCCGAAACCTCATCCAATAATTACTGCATCAGAATCATGGTCAGTTAGCTGCTTCCCTTCAACTATTTGTTTTTTGCTTCCATTTTTCTGTTTGTTGTGCTCTGCCTTTCTCCTCTTTCACCTCCATTCTTTTCTTGTGGAGAAGTTGGATAAGACCACCTAAAGCGATATCAACATCATCACTTCTCAAAAACTCCTCTGAAACTTCTGCTGGAGTTACTTCCACTTCCTTCAACAACTCTTCAATCTCCTCAAACAGAGGGTGCTCATCAATGGCATGGTAATTAGAAGCCAGCATTCTGAAGCTATCTTGACCACAATAACCCATATGGATGTGCATATCCATTCTACCTGGTCGCAGCAATGCTGGGTCTAGCCGATCTTTATAGTTTGTCGTCAACACGATGATTCTCTCCTCACCACTGGCCGACCATAAGCCATCAAGGAAGTTTAACAGCCCCGAGAGTGTTATATCATCATCTTTGTCCGACGTCTCGCTCTCATCCTCTTCATATCTGTTTTTCAGACTAATGGAGCAGTCAATGTCCTCAATCACAAGCACTGATTTGTTTGTCATGGCTACTAGCAGCCTTTTCAGATGAACATTCGAGCGAACCTCCTTAAGATCCAGGTCGTAGATGTCAAACCTGAGATAGTTAGCAATGGCGGCGACCAAGCTTGATTTGCCAGTTCCTGGAGGACCAAAGAGCAGATATCCTCGCTTCCAGGCCTTCCCAATCTTCTTATAGTATTCCTTTCTCTTGACAAATCTCGCCAAGTCCTCAATGATCCTTTGTTTGAGCTCTACCTCCATTGCTAGCGTCTCCAACGTTGCAGGGTGGTTTAAGTCTATGGAACTCCATCTGTCATACTGATTCATATAAAGCTTCAACCGTCTGTCGGCGGTCTTAATGTCATTGGATCTCTCCAGGATGTGGGGGAAATAGGTGGCCAATGTCATGTCCTTGTACTTGCTGTGGAAGCTGAGCTCATACCATTTGACTCTGACGGTTATCTCTATACCGCCGCGGGAGGTGGACTGATTATCTTCGATGACGAGCTTCCACCNGGCGGTCTTAATGTCATTGGATCTCTCCAGGATGTGGGGGAAATAGGTGGCCAATGTCATGTCCTTGTACTTACTGTGGAAGCTGAGTTCATACCATTTGACTCTGACGGTTATCTCTATACCGCCGTGGGAGGTGGTCTGATTATCTTCGGTGACGAGCTTCCACCTANAAGCTGAGCTCATACCATTTGACTCTGACGGTTATCTCTATACCGCCGCGGGAGGTGGACTGATTATCTTCGCTGACGAGCTTCCACCTGTATTTCACTCCTTGGAATTCATCTACGAGCTCTTCACCATCATCGAGGCTGATGACGATGTTGTTGTTGTCCTCGCTCTTACTAGCCCGCAACCGCTTCATACTCAGGGAGATCTTCGTCCTCAGATAGGTGCTGGCGGCGTCATAGAGCTGATTGGAATGGAGTCCTTCGGTTTGTTGGATGACGATGGTGTCCGTGGTGGAGCNTTTCACTCCTTGGAATTCATCTATGAGCTCTTCACCATCATCGAGGCTGATGACGATGTTGTTGTTGTCCTCACTCTTACTAGCCCGCAGCCGCTTCATAGTCAGGGAGATCTTCGTCCTCAGATAAATGCTGGCGGCGTCATAGAGCTGATTGGAATGGAGTCCTTCGGTTTGTTGGATGATGATGGTGTCCGTGGTGGAGAATCGGCTCAAGAGTTTTTGGATGCTGGAGGTAGCTAAGCTGTGGAACTCATTGGGAAGGCATTGATTGATGATGGTTCGAGCGAGCATCGCCGAGGCAGTCATGGAGACAACTGTTGTGAAATATTCCTTGGTGAATTCTACAGCTCTGCTCGGTGAAGCCATGGAGTAATTCTGGCTTTAGATCTCTATGATGTGGATGGAAATGGACATGGGAGGAAACCTCTGCCTTCTGCTAGTTTTTCGTCCCTGGTTACTCAATGGATCACTTCTTTGTGTTTTATAGAATACAATTCAAGCTGGAGATCACTTACAGCCATATTATTTGTCTCTTTCAATCTTTGTAATCTTAGGAAGCAAGAAGGAATTATATTATTAAATAAACATATAATTATATAATTAAATATATCTTTTTATTTAAAGCACAAAACTGTTACTTATGTAAAAATGAAAGTGAGATATGTAAATACATAAAAATTGTGTGCTGTATATGTAAATTTCCCTAAATAATAATAAAGTATAGGTTTCCTTTCTCTCCAAGTCTTATGAGAGGTGTGCTCTCCAAGTTTTCATTCAAGACAAGAACTGCTACTATGGAAAAGAGTTGCAACGAAGGTCGCAATCTGCTCTGCTGCCTAGGCTTCATAAACGTGTAAGTTCTCACCACATCACAGCCCTTCTTTTTGTTTTGGATGTTCAGGATTACGCCATTCAGTCGTATAAATTTATTTCTTAATGAATATAATACTCTTCGTTCGTTTGTTTGTTTCTGAACAGTTCAAGTTAGGCAAAAGCATTTCGTACGTTATATTTGAGCGAGATGTCACAGATAAATAATTTCACATCGACTAGATGTAGGGCCGAAAATCAGTATTTAAGTCCTGGGCTGCCCACCTCTCGTAAGGGTTCTTTTAGAAGGTGAAAAGTGATGTCAGAGCAGATTACTGTCTGTCAGGTATGTGGACTCTCCATGGTCCAGTGGCACCCTCGATGGAGCCGATCTGTGATGAGGGCGCCACGTGATTGGGTGGAGGAGAATATCACAGACAAATAGTCCCATCGGCTAGGAGTAAAACCGAAAGTAGTATTTAAGTTCTGGGCGGGAGGTGACAGAGGGCTAGAATAATTTATTTATGCCACATAATTCTTATGTTTGCATACCAAATAGTTGTAGTTCGATATTTACATTTATAATATTTTGGTGTTGTAAATCTATACATGAACATCTATATTATATCCTTAAAAAATTAGTAATTGTGATATTTTTTATTTGACGTTAAGGAGTTAAATGATATGTATGTAAATCATAAAGTTTATGGGTTAGACATGTCAATATCTAAGAATTGTGTGGTATGTATAATTGGCCTTTTTTTTTTTGGTCAATATTTCAAGTGATAAATAGTACATTAAAGCATGCTTACTTGATCAAACCTATGTGTTTGATTTGACTTGTTCGGATTATTTCGCCTGGACTGTGTTTGTCATTTTATGCCGTTTTATTCAATATACAGACAATAGTACATAAAAATAAAGTATCTGGCAATTAGTATTGAACAAACTTGGGGAAATGTGGACGTGTTAATGGGAGGGGACGCGCTTCCGCTGCCATTTGTTTTGAGGGGAAATTTCCTTAGCTTGATTAAAAATTAGAAAAAAAATTACATTGATGCCACACAACTTTTATTTATTTGCACATCAAACATCTATAGTTTGATATTTACACTTACGATATTTTGGTGTCATAAACATAAATGAATAGGTAATATTTTTTATGTGATTTTCACACTTTAAGTGTTATGTATATAAATATGAAAGTTTAAGTATTAGATATGAAATACATAATAATTGTGTGATATATACGTAAATGTCCATAAAAATTAGATAATGAAAAATGAATTAGGGTGGCAAAATTTTCTTGAGAAGTACTTGAGGTTATAGATGTTTTAGCCAAAACAAAGTGTTTCTAAATTTGGATCACTAAGCTAGAAATATTAGTTTTGATATCATGCGGTTTGAAACGGAGTAATTTTAGTTGATATTATTTGGGACTTTGTTTGGAGTTTATATGTAACAAGATTATTCTTGATATGTCATCAACAAATCCATCATCCGACATAAATATCGAGGAATCACACAAATCTCAAGATGATCTTTTGAACAATAAATATTTAAATTTCGATTAAAAGTCATTTAGAATTTTGATTTGAAGAAATTTATAGTCAAATTGATCAGCTTGCGATACCAAAATTAATCCAATCCAAATCAAATCAAGCTTTGATCAAGCAATTAAATCATTTTTGGATGCTTTTAGGGTATATTAGGAAAGTCAAATAGATACCGAATCTAGTATGTGTATTGTTAAATAGAACATCTCGACAAGACAAATCTAATGAGCCCCATATCGTTTAATTTTGACATAATTAAGACACTCAGATGTTTACCGAACTTCGTCTGATCAAGGAAATTTTTTTGGGTCATTCGATCAAGAATGGTAAGGATTCATTTCTTATTTACAATTTAGACTTTATAAATAAAGTCTCGTCCTCCTCATGAGAGTGGACCTGTAGTTTGAAGCTTGTAGGAGTTGAAGTTCTGCATCAATTTTTCGACGACACCTCCTATTGCTACAACTGGCGACCACCACCAGCCATCGATCATCACCAGTTGTCGGCCGCTGCCCACTCCTTACAAAAAAAACATTCGACGAAGCAACTTACGAAGCAAAGCATCTCCTCGGACGTCATGCTGACCCTGAAGACGGTGCATTGAATCCCTAAATATTGCTTCTCTTTGCAACCACTCCCTACCGTGGGGCCACAAATCCTTTCACACACCAACATTATAACTTGAGAGATTGTGACTATTTCTCGCATGTGGAACAAGCGGCTGAATCGTTAATCACCAACTCATTGTTGAATATTCCAACTGGGCAAGACCTTGTGATTACAAGTTTTTCACGTAAAATCTTTTTGGGTTTTCTATGTGTCATTTCTACTATCTAAGTGTATGGTGGGTTCTCGTGATACAACAAACCTCTTGATCATAGTTTAAATGGATCAAAATCAAATACTGTGAAGCATATGTATAAACTTCACAATATTATTTGTGGTACCAAACAACTTTTAAACGTCACATGTTTAAAATCATAACAAGCATTTCAATAGCATAAATCTAATTAGCTAATTGTAAATTCATCAAGACACTAAGGTGTTTATAGTATCAAATGATCATGGGAGTCAACTGAGTTCATTTGATCTAATTTATTAATTACCAATAAAAATGATAAAAATGCCCAATTTCAAAATCTTTCAACATGCTTTGATTCCAAACGTTCAAAGGGATTCCAAGAGAATATTTTGGAGAGAATTCTTAGACTTAGAATTTTGAACTATTCATCAATACTCAGTGCTAATGTAAACCTCCATCAATACTTATCATTGGCCAACATCAACACACGACATTAACCAGCACCATAGCCCACAATTGACTAACAGTGATGCTTGTCATAACATTGTGTGAAGTTGGTTGACTACTGATGCCCTATTCCTACCTTTATGACTATCGATCTCTCCCCCTCATAAAGAGAATGATCAAGTAGAATATTGCCCAATACCCTTTGTTTGATTTCCTTAGGCTAGCTTCATTTAATGCCTGCCAATATTTGCCTTTTATCAATTTTCGACATTTGACACTCATTTTCCTTATAACTAGTTTCAATTTATTCAAAATCAACCATCTTTTAATGTCTATAAGAAATGATTCCTAATATACTCAAATACTTCAATGGCTGACTAATAGTATGTCAATCAAGAAGACAATCCAATCAAAACTTAAGAGAAATGTATTTGTAAAGTGTAGGAGCATTAGATATAAATCCTTCAACTTTAGAGAAAGGCAAGGCCGCCGGTGGCTCGAATCGCCGACTGCAAGTGAAGGGCGAACCACAACCACAGAGGCAAGGTGCGGCGTGCCCCAAGTCTCACGTGAAGGAGGAGGGGGCTTCACTGCTGCGGAGTTTCGACGGGGTGTAGGCGGCACAAATAAGAGCTCGCCGGCGGGAGAGATGGAGCGTCGGCGTAAGAGGAGGGAGGACATGCTGGATGTTTCGCGAAGAAGAAAGGAGGCTGGCGTCGAGCTGCAACGTTGTCCGGTGCTGAGGGAGGGTCGACGACGAGGCCGAAGACGAGGTTCGCACGGTGTCTGCTAGGGCATCGCGAAAATGGGGGCTTGTGGGACTCGGGCTTTTTTTTTGGGCTGGGAGGAGGGCGTGTGAGGTGTTTTGCTCCTCAAGTATGTGAATAAGCTTGTATGTTTCAATTTAGGCTGGAAGTATTTTCACGAGTAAGTTATTAACTTCAAATTCTCCTTCTACTTAGGATGCGACGAGCTAAGAATCAGTGTTGATAATCATATTTTGTACTTCACAGTCGAAGAAGAGTTTTAATCTGGCGACAAGTGCTTCATACTCGATAACATTATTAGTTGCTGGAAATTTCAAGTGAAGCCCGTACTCCAAGGTGTCTTGCTTTGAGGAGAACTTTAAGGAGATGAGTAGTATTCCAACCTAGCTCTAGAGTTCCAAATACTCCGTCCATGTATATTTTCTACTGAGATGACAGTAGAGGAGAAAAAGTTGGCTCATCAGAAACAGACACTGTACATTCTATCAAAAAGTAAGCCAACACTAGTGATTTGATGTTTTATTGTGGTAGATAACAAATATCTAATTCTCTCACATCTACTGACCATTTAACTAATAGTCTTGATGTTTATGGTTTTTCCAGGATAGCCCTCAAAGGGAGTTATGTGCAGACGTCGATTGTGTGGGCCTGAAAGTACGGACGAAGTCTCCTTGCCCGAAATACTAAGGCAAGTGCACTCTTTGCAGTCAACATGCAATGACTTTGTTGGAGAGAATCTTGCTGACATTATAAATTGGCATTTTGACAAAGTTGTCGACCTTGGGTAGGGCGGAGCTTTAATACCTTAGGTGAAAAAACCAGATAAATATATAACATCTCTCCCTAGATAGGCTTTAAGAGGAGGACAGCGAAGCCAAATCTGCCTTAAGTTGCTCGAAAGCAGTTCGATAGTCATTTGTCCACAGAAAACTAGCATTCTTAGCACCTCTCAATATCTTGAAGAATAGTAGAGACCTATCCCCAGAAGCGAGATGGGGTGGCTATATGTCTGTTCAGCCGTTGCACTTTCTTGATGTTTATTGGAGGCACTATGACTCTCACTGCTTTGATTTTTTTTCTAGTTTTGCTTCAATTCCACGGGGAGGAACCATGAATCTCAAGAACTTCCATGATGCGGCTTTGAAGGTGCATTTAGTCGCATTGAGAAGCATGTCATACTAGCGAAGAATTCAGAAACACTCTTCCAAATGAAAAATGTGCTGGGATGCTTCTAGACTTTTTATCAACATATAATCAACGTACACCTTCATTGTATGCCTGAGAAGATTATTGAAGATCTTATTCATGAGAAGTTGATAGGTTTCACCTGCGTTCTTCAACCCGAATGACATAACTTTGGAGCAATATAACCCTTATTTGTCTGAAAGTAGATGACTTTATCGTTTTTAAGATTAATCTTTATCTAGTTGTACTCTGAGTATGCATCCATGAAACCGAGCATCTGATGTCTGGATGTGACATCAATGAGTTGATCTATGTGTGGGATGAAGAAACTACCTTTAAGACAAAACTTGTTGAGGTTGGTGTAATCGACACACATTCTTCAGGCACCGCTGACATTTTTTGCCATGATGACATTGGTCAGCCACGCAGGGTAGTGTACTTCCTGTAGGAACATTGCCTTCAGAAGCTTGTTGATTTATGCTCGATGATTTGTAAGCGATCTAGGGTGAAGTTGCGCTTCTTCTGGATAATCGAATTAAAGATCAGATCTACCTTTAAAGAGTGCATGATTATTTTTTGGCTGACTCCAAGCATGTCAGCTGGAGTCCGTGCAAAAATATCTTGATTTCTTTAGAGGAGATCTATATATTCCAACCTCTGCTTATTGGAGAGCAGGGAACCAAGTTTATGAGGGGTGTTCATTAGGGAGCAGGACATGGATCAAGTCTTCCACGGGAGAAGCCTGTTGAGATACATCTTCATCTCAAAGATCAAAGTTCTCGATGCTATGTGTCGCTGATGGGCGTGGCTAGGATTGCCTGAGGTAACATGATTGGGCTATATGTTGATCCCCTCGTACGACACTGATCCGTACTTGGGTTGGGAACTTGAGCTTCAGGCGTGACACAAAAGTGATGATGCTAAAGATGGATTGCAGGGGTCTCCTGAAGATGACATTGTATGTTTATTCCGACTTGAAGATGATGAACTAGATTGAATGAGTTGTCTATCGTTGAAAATCTCTCATGACAATAGTGAGATTTATTGTTCCCTCAACCCTTACCGGTCGATTATTAAAATCGAATAATGACCCTGATGCAGGTTAAAGTTTTTTTCCTGTCAATACCAAACTGAGGAAAATAGAGTAGAATATGACATCGACATAGCTCCCATTATCCATCAGGATCCCCTTTATGTTGTAGCAAGGTTCGCCAATTCTTGCGCTGATGACGAGAGGCCCTTGGTGGGAGATTTGAACCCCTTTTGTAATCAAAATCATCAAAAGTGATAGGCTTAAGACGTAATTTTTTCAGTGTTGGTTCACTAGGTGCAGTTATAAGGACTTGATTGGTCAACAATGAGCCTCCAACAATTGTTTGAATTTTGCCCATGATTAGGTGACCCCCCATGCTGTTTGAATTTTGTCTAGTGGGAGCATTATCGTACCAGTTGGTTAGTTTTGCACAATTCGACCAAGAAATCTCTATCGAATCAACCTTTCAATCATTTTCTTGAGCTGTTAAATGCCTCAGTGTCATGGTCATGATTTCGATGAAAAGGACAATATTGTTCATGATTACCCGAGTTATGTTTTAGGGAGTGAGACCACTTAATAGTTTTCTCATCTTTGATGACCATCAGAACGTTAAACACGAGACGTGTTGAGTGGTGTATCCTCTTTCTTAACTTGATGCTCACTTCACTAGTTAATAGATTGGGGAGGGAAGATACAAACCCTGTTGTTCGGACTTTCTTCGATGCAAAGTTTGATTATTTTCTCTGGCTTTACTCTTGCGCTTTTTCCAAATTGCTCGAATTGCTCATTGTGTGCATTGATGACCTCGTCCACAGTGATTTGGATCTCAACATAATGGACAAGATCAACATAAGAACGAACTGTCTTCTGCATCAGTTATGAGTAGAAGGGTCTTGTGCGGAGCCCCCCAAGGAAGATTCCTCTCAGTAACTTCGAATCCAATCCCAAAATTTGGCGGGCTACAGCGGAAAACCTGCGGAAGTAATTCTTGAGCGACTCTACTTCACATTGGCAAATTCCCAAGAGTTGGGATAAATCCTTGATGATCCGTCAATTTGCTATGAAATGCTCCATGAATTGTTTGACAAGCTCGTGAAAGGTGTTTACAGTGCCCCCCGACAAACCGTGGAAGCTCGTGAAAGGTGTTTACAGTGCCCCCTGACAAACCGTGGAACCAGCTGCGAGCATGTTCTTTAAGAGTGGTCGAAAACACTTGACACAGAGGTACATCAGAGGCACGTTGAATGTGCATGATGTTTTGGTAGTGATCAATATGCTCATAGGGGTCAGTTATCCCTTCGTAGGTGTCGATGTTCAGAAGCTTAAAGCTTATTGGGATGGATTGTTGGAGGGTCGCATCTGCTAAGAGAGAAGATTTATGGACTTTATAGTGAGCGGGGAAGAGATCATTTTTCTCTTTGGGGGAACTCTTCCCGGACTAAGCATCGTAGCTCGTTATGAATGACATCATATAGCATGACAGCAAGGCGTGGCGGTGCTATGTGAACTGCGCTAGATGGAAAAGTGGAACTTGTGGTATTTATGAGTTTAGCATCACGACATGGCAAGGGAAGTGTTTTTCTTGGGGAGCGGGGTCAGAACAAATTCCTCCGAGTGATGTGTTTCCTGTAGGTCGCTAAGTTAGTGGTAAATGAAATTCATCCAATGATGTGGGCAATTGTTGTTGAGCCCTGCGTAGGCAATGTAAGATCTATAGTTGAGACTCCTTTATTATGCAAATTCAATCTTCCAGAGGACCAAACATACCTTCGTTGGGAGGATAACGCCTCTCACGGTCGAAAGATGAAGAGGTATAACACTTTTGGCTTTGTGATAGCTCCCTAAAACGATGGGTGTTGGAGCGGGATGCTTCGTTGTCACAAATATTGTGTCTAGTGGCCATGTAGTAAGCTCTTAAGTACATCAGTGGTGGGATTGAAGTTTCCCACATACTGCGTCAAACTAATGCGTGTCAGAAAATTCGCGGTAGTAAAGTAGCAGATCATTGTCTTAGCATGGTATGAAGATTCAATGCACTTTCAAAAGAGAGAAGAAAACCAGTAATGACACAAGAAGTTTTTAAATAAAAAATCATAAAGGGAAAAATCACGAGATCTAGTCCACCTGAATAATTCCACTATAAAAAGATAATTACAGTTGCAACCACTTGTCCTACAGGCGGGAAAGTGTTATTAAACTTCCCAAGTTACAACGTCCATGTTCAGATGATTTTGTTGTAGGAATGGGCGAGGACTGATAGAGAATAGCGGTGACCGACAGATGGTGGTCGATAGCGGTCAGCGATCGTTGGTGGCGGTCGGCAGTGGTCGATATCAGTGGAGGAGAACCCTCGTCTCTCTAGCTATGCAAGGCAAACCCTCTAGCAAAGCAAGACGATCACTTTCTTCTATGCTTGTCAGGATTATTCAAAGTAGGTCTAGAATTGGCAGCATTCAAAATATCCAAAGAGACATTATATTGATGATACGAACTACTACCCATATCATTGGGTAATTAACCATCCAATTGAAGTTATTTTTGCTTTTGAATTATTTAGAAATTTAAGTTTGGGTGCTTACAAATTTCATATATGGACTTCAGATCAATAAATCAAAAAATAGGATGATGGAAGATTACCTCTCATGGGAAAAGGTCGAGTCATTTTGGTGGCATCAAATATTTTTTTGACGAACTTCATTTTAGAACCAATGACAGAGAAAAGAGAACTAAAACTAGCAAATGCAATGTGTAAAAATCAACAAAAGAAGGTTTTCTTATAAATAGTATTTGACTTTTGTTTAATGGTGTTTTTATAGAAAACACTTTTGAGGATGATCTATGATTTCCTAATGGAAGGGAGTTAAAGCTCATGATGACATCTTAGATGGAGCATATGAAATTGAGTAATGACTTTGAGCCTTCCAACCAATTCTTCAAAATTATGACCGGTTGATTATAAAATAATTGCTTTAATAGAATAGTAATAGTTGGGTGAAGTGGTCCAAGTTCAACCAAAGAACAATAGGGTATTATTGTCGCCACCACAATAAAGGTCATCTAATAAGGATAAAGAGAAAAATATTATGATCAACAAAGAAATAACATCCAAAGATTAAAAGAAAAAATCTAACTTCAATAAGGAGACAAATTATAATATATTATCATATTTAAAAAAGATTATTGCATAGTTGAGCATCTATGAAGCTCTTTTAATATCAATAGACATCTGAAAAACTTAAATTCGGTCTCTTAAGGATTTGAAGAAGTATGATATATGAAGACTTACATCACTATGAAACAAGATTGAGATGCCCAAGCGGTTAGAACTTATGCATAATGAAATGAAATGAAGCATCGAATAGTAACTTAAAATTAATTGTAATGATACATACGGGGCTTATAGATTTCAAATCCACAAGAGAATGAAACAAGCCTATTTCTACTGGGCTTATAATTTTTCCTGGAAAGGAGTGCCAACTAATTCATCCAAGCTTGTTAAAATCACGAGGTCTGGTGACATGCTAATGCAGGATGTGTATGTAATTCAATTAGGAAGATTGATAAGACATACAACTCAGTTTTATAACTCAAGCTGCTCAATTGCAAGAGGCATGCAATACCTCTAACTAATCTATTAATTTATTTTAATGTTCCTTTTTTCTTGTACGCAACTCTAACATAAGATGCATATGATGAAATTTTGAAGGCGTGATTTAGGCCAAAAAATTGGTATAACATCACACGATAAGTGATTCTCATCTTCAAAGTTTCGAAGAATCCTACACATATGTAGGAAAATTATATGAAGAGGAGTGGAAGCTATATAAAAGCATATTGTGATTTTCCCTAATTCTTTTTTACTTTATTTTACTCTCTATGATCTTTTTTATTATTTAGTTTGCGTAGAATCATTTCCTAGAAACCTACCTCATCGCAATCAAGGCTAAGCACCAACAATATACAAAATTTTTTTAAGAAAATAAGCATGTCTAACTAACATGCGAACATCATAAATATTAGGTGGAGAGACCAGTTTGGTTGGATATCACTTTTGACCCTAGAAGAAAAAAAAAGGGAGTAATGCGGCCTAGCATAGTCTACCAAAAAAGGGTATCAATATTGACCCTCAAGAAAAGAAAACATATCAGTCTAATGTAGAAACAAAATTCTGGATACCGCAATTTTGACCACTAATCTCTTATAAATATAAAAAGGAAAAGTTCTAAAGTGTGCCAGAGGGAGAAAAATCGGGTTAGGATATTCTGGCCATTTTAACTCAAATTTGGTCAGGATGAATTTAAAGCTTCAAAGTTGTTTTAAGATTTATGCAATATATGAATAAATCAATCAAATCTTGTATTACACTAGTATCAAAATGAACCTGAAAGTTTTAAAATCCTTTCCCACCAAATTTTAGTCTCTTCACCTGAGAGCTATAGCCATTGTTTGTTGAAAACCATAAAAGGGGATCTCTTTGTTTATTATCTAGTTTATTTGATTCTTATAATTTCATGGTACAGTGTATTCCCGTTTGTTGGCCAACTGACTTGTTGGTATTCCTTGTGAAGAGAATGGAAGTGCTTGTGCATGGGGAAGAGCCTTTTTTGCGCCTTACTTGATTGCATATGCGTTGGGGCTTTTCTTTGTGGTGAGAAAGGAAAGTAATTAGGCCTAAGGAAGAGCATTTTGTTGTGCCTTATCTGGTTACATATGTTAAAGCTGGAGACCAATTTCGCCAACTCATGCTCCGGCCTCCTCATGTTTCACGGATAGACGCCAATTCCCGCCTCCCGCTCGATCGCGACAGGACGCGAATCGTCGCGACATCTCCCAACGCGAACCGTTCCCGCCTTCATTTCGCGAAACACCACTTCCTTTGTCCCGAAGCTTCTTGTTCACGATAAAAAGGCTTCCGTCGCTCGCTCGCGATACTCTCCCGTCTCCGTCTCTCCAGATTCGCGAAATCCGCTGAAGAAGGCTTCCGTTCCTTAGTTCGCGAAACAGAAACAGAAAGGAAATTTCTCCTTTGATTCTTCTTGAGGCTTACAGAAAGGAAAGAAAAAGTTCTTGCTTGTGTTGAAGACAGGAAGGAGTTTTTTGCTTGAGGTGAATATAGTAAGAAGGAATTGTTGCTTGCGGTGTTTCCTTTTTTTGCACTTGTCTTCTATTGTGACTCTCGAATATAGAGAGAGGAAATAAGAAATTTCTTCATTGTAATTATCGACGTGATCGAACGGTGTAAATTCCTCAATTAATAAAATCCTCTGCAACTCCGTTGATGTAAGCAATTTGCTGAACCACGTAAATCTGTTTGTTCTTTTGGTGTGAATTTTCTCGTGCTATTTTATTCGCTTCGTCGTCGATCGTTTTAAATCTCGAATATATCACTACTCACACAACAACATATGTATTGACCTATTCTTTGTGGTGAGAATGAATTTTCTAGAGTTTTTAAAAGAGTATTTTCTTTGGGCCTATTAAATTTTTACACCTGTGCGAGACTTCTCATGAGTGCTCTGAGCTAGTATCAGTTTGGTTCAACCTGTTGTGACTGACCTGAACTCTTATAATGTTGATCTACAAATCATCATTTAAGAAGATATGATTTACATATTTTTGGCGTGCTATATTTTATTTAGCTGATTCATGTTTACTTGTGAAAAGGGACAAAAAGAAATATAGTTTGTAATTTCTTTCATGTGGAAAGTGATACAATCATTAAGACCTGTGGTCTGTAGAGCTAACCTCAGTACAATATATTTAATACAGGAAACACTAATCATTCAAATATATTCAATGCAGAAGTTATAATCTTACAATAATTTCAAATATATTCAGTACAGGAGATACCAATGCTTCTTAGTTGATTTACTAGCATGGTACAAATCTTTCAAATATATTCAATGCAGAAGTTAATATCTTATAATAATTTCAAATATATTCAGTACAGGAGATACAAATGCTTCTTAATTGATTTACTAGCGTGATACTACAACAACAGTAATTTTGGCATGAGTTGGTCTGTAGAGCACTGCTTATAAAATGTATGTTAGATTAGACATCCCGCGCGCTGGAACCTCATTTAATAATTACTGCATCAGAATCATGGTCAGTTAACTGCTTCTCTTCATCTATTTGTTTTTTGTTTTGTTCTTCCTGTTTGCTGTCCTCAGAAGCTTCTGGTCTGCCTTTCTTCTCTTTCACCTCCATTCTTTTCTTGTGTAGATGCTGGATGAGACCACCTAAAGTGAAATCGNGTACTTGCTGTGGAAGCTGAGCTCATACCATTTGACTTTGATGGTTTTCTCTACGCCGCCGCTGGAGGTGGAGTGATTATCTTCGCTGATGAGCTTCCACTTGTATTTCACTCCTTGGAATTCATCTATGAGCTCTTCACCATCATCGAGGCTGATGACGATGTTGTCGTTGTCCTCTGTCTCACTTGCTCGCAGCCGCTTCATAGTTGGGGAGATCTTCGTTGTTAGATAGGTGTTGGCGGCGTCATAGAGCTTATTGGATTGGAGTCCTTCTGTTTGTTGGATGATGATGGTGTCCACGGTGGAGAATTGGCTGAAGAGTTTTTGGATGCCGAAGGTAGCTAAGCTGCGGAACTCATTGGGAAGGCATTCATTGATGATGGTTCGAGCGAGCAT
>JXCR01007807.1:587805-618182 GCA_002079205.1 Phalaenopsis hybrid cultivar | reverse complement strand
GTAGGGTTTACTCTAGGATTATAAATAGAACTGTTTGTAATCCTAGGTTTTTGAGAGAGCTGAATATTGTATTTTGTATTCTTTTCTGAATATTGAAAAGGAGGTCGCCGCTCTGCTCCCGAGGACGTAGGCATCTTTGCCGAACCTCGTTAAATCTCTGTGTTCTTCTGGATTTGTGTCGGTTCTAGTTTTTTCTTCGCCCTTATTTTCTCAACAATTTAAAATATATTCAATACAGGAAACACAAATCATTCAAATATATTCAATGCAGAAGTTATAATCTTACAATAATTTCAAATATATTCAGTACAGGAGATACAAATGCTTCTTAGTTGATTTACTAGCATGGTACAAATCATTCAAATATATTCAATGCAGAAGTTATAATCTTACAATAATTTCAAGTATATTCAGTGCAGAAGATACAAATGCTTCTTAGTTGATTTACTAGCATGATACTACAACAACAGTAATTTTGGCTGACCACCGCTCTTGGCAGCTTAGCATGACTTGGTCTGTAGAGCACTGCTTATAAAATGTATGTTAGATTTAGACATCCCGCGCTGAAACCTCATCCAATAATTACTGCATCAAAATCATGGTCAGTTAACTGTTTCTCTTCATCTATTTGTTTTTTTGTTTCGTTCTTCCTGTTTGCTGTCCTCAGAAGCTTTTGCTCTGCCTTTCTTCTCTTTCACCTCCATTCTTTTCTTGTGTAGATATTGGATAAGACCACCTAAAGCGATATCAACATCATCACTTCTCAAAAACTCCTCTGAAACTTCCGCTGGAGTTACCTCCACCTCCATCAACAACTTATCAATCTCCTCAAACAGAGGGTGCTCATCAATGGCATGGTAATTAGAAGCCAGCACTCTGAAGCTATCAAGACCACAGTAACCCATATGGATGTGCATATCCATTCTACCTGGTCGCAGCAATGCTGGGTCGAGCCGATCCTTATAGTTTGTCGTCAGCACGATGATTCTCTCCTCACCACTGGCCGACCATAAGCCATCAAGGAAGTTTAACAGCCCCGAAAGTGTTACATAATTGCTGTTCCACGTTGTCTCGTTCTCTTCCTCTTCATCTCTGTTTTTCAGATCAATGGAGCAGTCAATGTCCTCAATCACAAGCACTGATTTGTTTGTCATGGCTACTAGCAGCTTTTTCAGTTCTTTATTCGAGTTAACCTCCTTAAGATCCAGGTCGTAGATGTCAAACCTGAGATAGTTAGCAATGGCGGCGACCAAGCTTGATTTGCCAGTTCCTGGAGGACCAAAGAGCAGATATCCACGCTTCCAGGCCTTCCCAATCTTCTTATAGTATTCCTTTCTCTTGACAAATCTCGCCAAGTCCTCAATAATCCTTTGTTTGAGCTGTCCCTCCATTGCTAGCGTCTCCAACGTTGAAGGATGGTTTAGTCTTATGGAACTCCAATTGTCATACCGATTCATATAAAGCTTCAACCGTCTGTCGGCTGACTTAATGGCATTGGATCTCGCCCGAATGTGTGGGAAATAGGTGGCCAATGTTATGTCCTTGTACTTGCTGTGGAAGCTGAGCTCATACCATTTGACTTTGATGGTTTTCTCTACGCCGCCGCTGGAGGTGGACTGAGTATCTTCGCTGATGAGCTTCCACCTGTATTTCACTCCTTGGAATTCATCTATGAGCTCTTCACCATCATCAAGGCTGATGACGATGTTGTCGTTGTCCTCTATCTCACTTGCTCGCAGCCGCTTCATAGTCGGGGAGATCTTCGTCATTAGATAGGTGTTGGCGGCGTCATAGAGCTTATTGGAATGGAGTCCTTCCGTTTGTTGGATGATGATGGTGTCCACGGTGGAGAATTGGCTGAAGAGTTTTTGGATGCCGGAGGTAGCTAAGTTGCGGAACTCATTGGGAAGGCATTCATTGATGATGGTTCGAGCGAGCATAGCCGAGGCAGTTATGGAGGCAATTGCTGTGAAATACTCCTTGGTGAATTCTACAGCTTTGCTCTGTGAATCCATGGAGTAATTCTGGCTTCAGATCTTTATGATGTGGATGGAAATGGATTTGGGAGGAGACCTCGACCTTCTGCTAGTTTTTCTTTCAGTATAGAAAGGTCTTGTCCCTGTTTATTGAATGGATTAGATTTGTGGGTTTTATAGAAGACAATTCAAGCTGGAGACCAAATTATTGTATCGGGAGTACAGTTTTGCATTAGAGTTCCAATCAGGGTCTTTCACGTGTACGCCCCCCATGTATCAAATTAGTTTTTTTTTTAAAGGGGTCTGCCTATACACGTGGCAGTGGGGCCTGCCTATACACGTGGCAGGCCCTGGTTGGAGTCCTGCCACATTATTTTTCTTTCAATCTATATAATCTTAGGAAGCATGAAGGAATTATAATTATATACATATAAACTTTCATATTTACACACAAAACATTTAAATTTTTAATATCATATAAAAAATATCACAATTATAACTTTTCAAAAATGAAATACATCTTATTCTTGCATAGGTTTATAGCACAAAANGAAGCATGAAGGAATTATAATTATATACATATAAACTTTCATATTTACACACAAAACATTTAAATTTTTAATTTCATATCAAATTTATCACAATTATAACTTTTCAAAAATGAAATACATCTTATTCATGCATAGGTTTAAAGCACAAAACTGTTAGGTATGTAAATATGAAAGCTTGGGTACGAGATATGTAAATACTTACAAATTGTGTGCTGTATTTGTAAATGTCCCTAAATAATCATAAAGTATAGGTTTCCTTTCTATCCAAGTCTTTGAGAGGTGTGCTCTCCAAGTTTTCATTCAACCCAAGTACTTGTATTATGCAAAGCGTTACAACGAAGGTCGCAATCTGCTAGCTAGGCCTCATCAAAGATGTAAGTTCTCACCACATCACAGCCCTTCTTTTTGTTTTGGATGTTCAGAATTACGCCGTTCAGTCATATGAATTTAGTTCTTAATGAATATAATACTCTTCGTTCGTTTGTTTGTTTCAGAACCGTTCAAGCTAGACAAAAGCATTTCCTACGTTGTATTTGAGCGAGGGTAAGACTAACTCATTTTATGTGATCTTTCCAGTTGTTACAACTGCATTTTTTGAACTGTTTAACAGTGATTTTATTTATGGAAACTTGCATGCATGCCACACATTTCTTATGTATTTACATATCAAACACCCAAAGTTCAATATTTATAATTATAATATTTTGGTGCTGCAAATTTATGCATGAAAATGTATATTTCACTTTTAAAAGGTTAGTAGTTGTGATATTTTTTATTTGAAGTTAAAGATTTGTGTGGTATGTATGTAAATCTTAAAGTTTATGGGTTAGATATGTCAATATATAAGAATTGTGTGTTATGTATAATTAGACTCTTCTTTCTTAATATTTTGACTGATAAATAGTACATTAAAGCATGGTTACTTGTTCTAACACGTGCTTGATTTGTTCGGATTGTCTAATCTAGGCAGTGTTCGTCATTTTTATTCAATATAGAGTCAATAGTACATGAAAATAAAATATCTGACAATTAGTATTGAACAAACTTGGGGAAATGTTGGATATGTTTATGGGAAGGATGCTTCTGCTGCAATTTGTTTCGTTTTCATGGTTATGTACTTCTATGAAGCTTGATTAAAAATTTTAAAAAAAGTTACATTTATGCCGCACAATTCTTATTTATTTGCACATCTAACACCTTAAGTTTGATTATTACATTTACGATTCTTTAGTGTCATAAACATAAATGAAAAGGTAATATTTTTTTATGTGATCTTCAATTTTTGAGTGTTATGTATATAAATATGAAAGTTTTGATGGTAGATATGAAATACATGAGAATTGTGTGGGTGGTAAAATTTTCTTGAGAAATAGTGAGGATTTAGATGTTTTAGCCAAAACAAAGTGTTTCTAAATTTGGATCAATAAGCTAGAAATAGTAGTTTTGATATCATGCAGGTTGAAATGGACTAATTTTAGTTGATATTATTTTGGACTTTATTTGGAGGTAATGTGTAATAAGAAATTTGTTCTTGATACGTCATCAAAAAATCCATCATTCGACATAAATCTCGAGGCATAGCGCAGATCTAAGAGTGATTTTTGACCAAGAAATAGTCAAACTTCGGTTAAAAGTCATCTAGAATTTTGATTTCAACAAATTTTTGCTCAAATTGATCACCTCAACTAGATGGACGCAACGGTACCAAAATCAATCAAATCCAAACCCAAACAAGCTATGATCAGGCCATTAAATCATTTTTGGAAACTTTTAGGGTATATTTGGAAGACAAATAGATTCCGAATATAGCAAAATTATAGCTAAATTGAGCATCTTGACAAGACAAACCTACTGAGCCCAAGATTGCTCAGTTTTGGAATCATTAAGACACTTATATGTTTATTGAATTTCATCTGATCAAGGGGATCCCTTTGGGTTATTTGATCAAGAATGATAAGGATTTTTTCCTTATTTGCAATCTAGATTTTATAAATAGACATGAAAGGGGACCTAGAGTTTGAAGCTTGAAGAAAACTAAAGATTGGAGGAGTTGAAACCCAACATCACTTCTGCACCAATGATCCAACGACATATTTTGCTCCTGCAACCCCCGATGATCACCACTCATCGGCCACTGCTGATTACCATCAGTCGTTGCCCACTCCTTGAGAAAAAACACTCAACGAAGCAAGTTACGAAGCAAAACATCTCCCCGGACGTCAAAATGTGTGATTAAAAGTCATTAAAGCTCCGACTATTGCTCCTCTTTGCGACTGCTCCCTACCGTGGTGCCATAAATCCTTCTGCGCACCGATGTTGTAATTAGGGTTGTAAACGAGCCGAGCCTGAGCGAGCTCAGGGTCGGCTCGTTGGATATTGACTCGTGTTCGAAATGGCTCGTGAACGGTGTGTTCTTGTTTGGCTCGAATAATATTTTACTGTTCGTGTTCGGCTCAAAATTGCAGAAGAAGATGACTCAGAAGAGGAAGAGGAAGACAAACAACAAACCTTAAGCTCTCGTCGCCAAAACCCTTTCGCGATTTGAAGAGGAGAAGGAGATGACTCGGAAGAGCAGCGAACACAAACGACAAACCCTAAGCTCTTACGACCAAAAGCCTTTCGTGATTTTGAGAGGAAGGAGAAGACTCGGAAGAGGGAGAGACAGTTGAACCCAAGAGCATTCGAGAGGGGAATGGGAGGTCGGGGCTTTGGGTTTTTTAGTTATACTTCNCATGTGTAATAAGAAATTTGTTTTTGATACGTCATCAATAAATCCATCATTCGACATAAATCTCGAGGCATAACATAGATCTAAGAGTGATCTTTTGAGCAAGAATTTGTCAAACTTCGATTAAAAGTCATCTAGAATTTTGATTTCAACAAATTTATGGTCAAACTGATCAGCTCAATGAGATGGACGCAACGTTTCCAAAATCAATCCAATCCAAACCCAAACAAGCTTTGATCAGGCCATTAAATCATTTTTTGAAGCTTTCAGGGCATATTTGGAAAACAAATAGATCCCAAATCTAGCAAAATCATAGTCAAATTAAGCGTCTCGACAAGACAAACCCACTGAGCCCAAGATTGCTCAATTTTGTCATCATTGAGACACTTAGATGTTTATCGAATTTCTTCTAATCAAGGGGATCCCTCCGGGTCGTCTGATCAAGAATGGTAAGGATTTCTTACTTATTTACAATCTAGACTTTATAAATAGAGTCCCGCCCTACTCATGAACGAGGACCTGGAGTTTGCAGCTTGAAGAAGATTGAAGTTTGGAGAATGAGTTGAAGCCCAACGTTACTTCTGCACCAATGATCCAACGACGTTTCCTACTCCTGCAACCGCCGATGATCACCACTCATCGGTGACTGCTGATTACCATCGGTCGTTGCCCAATGCTTGCGAAAAAGCACTCGACGAAGCAAGTTATGAAGCAAAGCATCTCCCCGAACGTCAAGCTGACTCTGAAGATGGTGCATTGAAGCCCCGACTATTGCTCCACTTTGCGACCGCTCTCTATCGTGGGGCCACAAATCTTTCCACGCACCGACGTTGTAACTTGAGAGACTATAAAACAAGTGGTTGTATATTTAATTACTAACTCATCGTGGAATATTTCAATTGGGCAAGACTGTGATTTTCTTTTTTCTTTACAGGTTTTTCACGTAAAGTTTTTTTGTGTTTTCTACCCATCATTTCTAGTTTCTCGTGCATCACTAAGATGTTAATTTATCACTATAATTGTGAATTCTCTTGAACGCACTGGATCTGATTAAATACAAATAATTTTGGGCCACAAATATTTGGATATTCAAAAAAAGAAAACCTTCTTGAATTAATCATGAGATTATGTGAACTTTATTTTTAATTTAAATTTGTATCTCGATAAATGAACCTAATGATCCCAGAACTTGATCTTAGTTTAAATGGATCTAATTCAAATACTGTGAAGTATTTGTATAAACTTCACAAAATTATTTGTGGTACCTAGCAACTTTCGAACGTCACATGTTTAAAAATCATAACAAGCATTTCAATAGCATGGATCAAATTAGCTCATAATTAGTCCATTGTAAATTCATCAAGACACTAAGGTGTTTATTTTGTCAAATAATCAAGAGGTCAATTCAGTTCATCTCAGCAAATTTATTAATTACCAACAAGAATGATCAAAATGCCCCATCTAAAAATCTATCAACATGCTTGGGTTCCAAACATTCAAAGGTATTCCAAGAGAATATTTTGGAGAGAATTCTTAGACTTAAATTTTTTAAACTATGCTCATCAATACTCAATGCTATTGTAAACCTTCACCAGTACCTATCATTGGCCAACATCGACACACACCATTAACCAGCACCAAAGCCCACAATTGACCAACAATGATGTTTGTCATACCATTGTTTGAAGTAGGTTCTCTACTGATGTCCTATTCCTACCTTCTGACTTTCGATCTCGCTTCTTACAAAGAGAATGATCATGTAGAATATTGCCCAATGCCTTTTGTTTGATTTAGCTTCATTTAATTCGATTAATATTTGCTGTATATCAACTTTTGACATTTTTCACTCACTTTCCTTATCACTATTTTCATTTTTTTTCAAAATCAACTATCTTTTAATGTCTCAAAGAAATTATTCCTAATATCCTCAAATACTTCAATGGCTGACTATCAGCCTCTCAATCAAGAAGACAATCCAATCCCAACTTTAGAGAAATGTATTTGTAAGGTGGAGGAGCATTGGACATAAATCTATTCTTGAACAGAGCTGAGAGAAACTGCTACTAGAGATGGTGGTCAATCACTACTAGTGGCTATTATAGCTTAGTTATTATTCTCAATCACTTTATTGTTTGATATTTGTAATTGATTAAAAAGTTTGAAACCCCGTCTTATTTTCTCTGAGAGAAAAATGAAATTATGTACTTTGTAATATATTGGGAATTACTCTGACTGAATCAAACCTCGTGATTTGTCCGTTTTCGAGGTTTTCATATAAATCTATAGAATTTTCTCTTTGAATACTTCTTTTGTTTGTATGTTTGCTTGATCATCATATAATGCTAAAATAGTGACCTATCATTCCATTGTCATGAATTTTCTAGCCCTCATCTCTTAAACTTCGTGTGAGGGCTAGACAATTTGTTTTAACTCTGCACAGAAAAGCTCAAGACGTGTAGAAAACTTGACATGTGAAAACTATTTATGCATGTGATAGGCACTTTAATGCATGATCTTATTAATTTGCATATTATTATCATAATTTCTATTATAGCAGAAGCCAACTCAAATAAGGATTTTTAAGGGTATACATCTTGAATTATTTAGAAAATTGTGAATGATTTGAATTTCATGGAGTTGTTTAAAGTGCTTTATTGGTTAGACTATCTTGTACCATTAATTTCTATAAATATTGATCAGTATTGTGCTTTATGTACTTATAAAAACAATAATCTTGACTTCATTTATGAAAAAAATGATTTTAATAAACAAATTGTTTGAATTTTATCAAGCAAAAGAAGAAATATTATAACTCAAAATGGTAGTAGTAACTTTAATCTGCCTCAAATCACAATCTAATTTGCAGCTTATGTCTTCTGGAAAGCCTCAAACATACCCAAAAGTTATCGTACAATCTTTTCAAAGGTCCTTTTTACAGACGCAGAACCTCTGAACTTCTGAGACCTCTGATTCATCAAAATTGAACTTAAATATTTTGGCTGATCAACAAATTTGGTTGATTGAGGCTGTAAATTTGTCTCACGAGCCATTATTTCTGTTCAATTTTAGCCAACCGATCATCCGTGTACCATGAATCACGACAGACTTCACATATCCAAAAAAAAAAAAAAAAAACATTTTTAATTTTCAACAGATTTTTCTTCCTCTATTTCGGGGAAAATATTTGCGTACATAAGACGTACGCAGCGCTGCGTACGTCGAAGGTTATTCAGAAGGTACGGAGGGGTTACATCCGCGTTATACCCCCTGTAACCTCCCTGTAACTTACATGTAACTAACAGAACTACAGAAGCGCAAAACTTATTTGTAGGTTACAGATATGTTACATGGGGATATAATGCAGATATAACTCCCTTATACCATCTGAATAACTTTCCGACGTACGCAGCTTTGCGTACGTCTTACGTACACAAATATTTTCCCTACTTCGATGTGAGCTGTCAGCAACTAAACCTTCTCCTTTATGCAAGTTAGATGATATTAATATGCTTGCATAAATTAGAATATCATTTTTAAATATTCATTAATTTTAAATGATCAATATGCATCTCGAGGATCCAATATGAAACTGAGAATTTTAACACGCCAATGTTGTTCAAATATAAATAATACTTTGGTGTTGTAAAGATGATGTTATAAGTGAGGACATATAACTTTGCACTCACTGCATTAATTGTTAATCACAATTAGGTAGATAACTAATAAAATCTTGGGAAATAAACTAAATTATGGATGAAAAGAGATAAATCCCGCCAAACAATAAAAATGACATCTTTAAATCTCACAAGTTCTGAAATCCTATTTTTTAGTTCTATCAAACAACAAAAATGACATCTTTAAATCTTATAGGTTCTTTAGTCCCATTTTTTCCTTTGTTTTGCCTTAAACCTGGAAGACGATTATGGGTTAATAACTGAAGCGTGTGAAGCCTTGTAGGAAGAAAGGGGGAGAAATGAGGTGTTTTCCTTCCTTAATGTTACAGGTGCGTCAGCAGTAAGAGAAAGATGGGACTATGGGAGTTTTGAAGGTATTTATATGTGTAATTTCGCCATTGCTTTCCTAGCTAGGAGCCAGTTCTAATGGCAACTATCACTTCAACGATGGTTTTGAGAGAAATAGCAGGGGGTATCCCAACTCGATACAACACTTTATATTGAAGTAGATCGTCTCTTGTCGAGGTTGCAATTGTTAAATTATTACGCAATATTTATTGGAAAAAAATCTTATTTATTTATTTTTCTTTATTTTTTTATAAACACAAAGCCATTAATATCATCAAAATATTATGAGACAAAAAACCCAAAATTCATTCATATTAAATATAACAATCATTATTTAATATCTCTAACATCAACATGACTACAAACAATAAAGATCTAAGTTAATAACCAACGTAATATCATACTCTCAACGGTAACCCAAAAGTCTCTACTCAACCTGGGTCTTACATTTCCCTGAAATGACACATGCAAGTAAAACAAGTGTGAGCCAATACAACTCAGTAAGCTAATCCAAATCTACTACATTTTTCAACATATATGAAATAATAAACATGCATTCAATGGAAATAAATCCAACATGCTAAAATATTATGTGTAGTACTTATTGCAGTCCAGTACCTGAAATCATAACTACAATAGGTATTTACTGAATAACAATATAAGCAATATTATATCATAAATACTGTAGAATAGTATGAAAATTAACTTTGTATTTCTTTATTTCAATTATTTTAAAATTTTTTCTTCACTCTTATAACCCCACTTCCACTCATAACTCAACATATTCATATCTCCCTTATGTCTCTTATAACTTCACTTCCACTTATACATTCACTTGTTCACATCTCTGTCCAGGCATATCAAANATATAAAATAATAAACATGCATTCAATGGAAATAAATCCAACATGCTAAAATATTATGTGTAGTATTTATTGTAGTCCAATACCTGAAATCATAACTACAATAGGTATCTATTGAATAACAGTATAAACAATATTATATCATAAATACTGTAGAATAACATGAAAATTAACTTTGTATTTCTTTATTTCAATTATTTTAAAATTTTTCCATCACTCTTATACCCCCACTTCCACTCATAACTCAACATATTCATATTTCCCTTTTGTCTCTTATAACTTCACTTCCACTTATACATTCACTTGTTCACATCTCTGTCAAGGCATATCAATTGCATAGATGGAAAAAGATATGGTGGAAGTCTTTATAACTTCATTTGATTATGCATTACATACAACAACCCAGCCACAACCACATGCACTTTTCTCTTTTTTATTAGCTTTGACACATATTTTTGATACAAAAGTATATAAATGCTGACAATTTAGCATATTAAATATCATAAACATGGTGCAAAAATCAGTACAAAGAAGAAGACAATTAATAATATAATTTGCAGGGGAAATAAATCTGCACATATGGATGACAACAATTAACAAAACTATTTTTATGTATTATATAGAATAATATTTCAAGTATTTCTTGCTCTACAATAACTTTATTAGGCTTAATACACTTGCTAAAATATACTAAATATTATAAAATACAAAATATCATGCAAAAATAATTATTTTTTTCTTGTTGATTTGTCTTGCACAGTCTAATATACAACATATCAAAAGTTACACTGTGAAAAATTTGTAAATCTCCATAAATTTGAGTTTGCATGAAATATTGTCAAATAAAATACCAAAATTTGATGAAAAAGATGAAATTGAAATTTGAATTAGGGTAATAATAGCTTACCTAGGGCCAAATAATTTCACCAAGTGGCTCGATGGACAAAATTGGTTCTAATGCCTTCAAATCTCACTTTCTCTCTCTATGCATATGTTCAGATGATAAAATGAAAAAAAACACGTCACATAATATTTATGCTTAAATATTCATATAATGGCTATTTTCATTAATTAAATCATATAATAATCATTATTTAATTTTTAATATTTATTAAATATAACATTTATATAAAACTTCTAATATGTTAAAAAAATATGACTCCACAAATTATATAAAAATAGTAAATAAAGAGAAAATCTTTTTTAGAACACGATCATAAAGATGGTTTACAAAACAGAATGAGATGGTTCCAAAAAACCCACTTGTACAAGGATGTAACAAATCCTTAAAAAAGATAAATCCAGCAAAAAACTTTTTATTTTCCTACTTAATGAGATCCATATCAAGTCCTGCATGTGTCTAAATCAATCTCAAAAATATTTAAAAAATAAAAAAATATAAAATAAACATACAAAGTTTACATTATCCCAAAATAAGATCAAAATAGGTGCATTGGTGTACTACAGTACCAATTGTCACTACAATGCTAATAGCCATGTCAAAAAATAATGTGATATCTATCTAAATGCTAGTATCAAAAATTGTGATAGTAGACATGTGCTTAGTAGCATTATACATGATATTATAAATGCAGTAAAATAATATGAAAAATCAAATTTTATTCCTTTATTTGAGTTATTTAAAAATTTTTACCTCTCCCCTTATACACCTCTCCCCTTATACATCCACTTCCACTCACACATCAAATTGTTCATTTTTTCTCTATGCACCCTATAACTCCATTTTCACTTGTGCATCCACTTGTTCACATTTATTCAAATATATCAAATCTATAGATGAATAAATACATAGGTGCCAAAAGTCCTTGATAGCTTAATTTGATTGCAAGCAACATATGAATGTCTAAATCAAAATTACCAAAAATCAACAAATAAATTGAGCATGAAATCAACTCCAAAATCTTCAAGAACCATTAAGCATAAAATAAACATCGAAACAGGAGATCCCAAAATTAGGTCACAATAGGTGCACTGGNTGATTTCCTTCACCACTAAAGCTTCCATTAATCAGTGAAATCATTATCTTGGTTATCCATCCATTAAAATTCTGTGTTACATAGCCTTTCTTTATGACCTATAATATCTAAATCAATATCCAGATTTGTTTGTAATTCATACTATTTCAATAAAGCTCACATGTTATTGTTCACATCATTGCTTAATAGTTTGTACCTATTTGAGCTACCATACTCAGTTGTTTGGATCTCTGCCATTCTCTCAAATGGCAGCTATAAGTATAATGTTATTTTTGTTGATCACTTATCCGTTATATCTAGCTCTACCCTCCCAAGAAAAAAATTGAAGATTGAGATGTTACCATCTGCTTCAAAATATTGGCGGAAAAGTATTTTCAATACTTAATCACCTCCTTACAGTAATAATGGTGGCACGCTTATCTCACTAAAATTCTTCCTTACTTCTCGTGGCATATCTCATTTACCTATACACTACACAATGCGGAACACAATGGCCTTTTTGGATGTCTTCTTCGGCATCTAATCCAAATGACTCTAATTTTATTGCATCATGCCCATCTTTCCATCACCATTTGACTACATCCATACTTTGCTACAATCAATTTTATTAATTGCATTCCTACCACGTTATTTTCCATGCAATATCTCTTGGAAAAACTATATGATTAGCCTTCAAATTACTCTAAGTTGAAAGTGCTTGGGTGGCTTCTCCTACCAATGGTTCTGATTTTATATCACATACAAACTGGATCCCACACCAAATCTCGTTTACTTTTGAGCTACTCTTCTACCTAGATTGCTTACCCATGCTATAACAACATCAATAAAAAATTAGTCCCATAGCTTCATGTCTAATTTGTTGAAATGATTTTTTCTTTTTTCCTAAAGAATTTATTGAATTTTCATCCCCACCAAATCCACTATCTATCTTTGGACTCGTCCGCCCAATCTGCTCTTAAAAATTCTTTCCAAACACAAAGCATCTTTCTCAATTTATGCGCCATAACATCCCATGACTTAACAACACTTGTATCTACTCAATACTCAAAACACCTCACTCAATCACCAGCATTACCTCTCGTGGCATGTCTCATTTAACTTTACACTACAAATTGGGGAACACAGTGGCCTTTTTGGATGCCTTCTTCGGCATCTCATCCAAATAACTTTAATTTTACTACATGATGCCCATCTTTCCCTCACCATTTGGCTATATGCATACTCCACCACAATCTGTTTTATTAACTGCATCCTACCACTATATTTTCCATGCAATCTCTTTGGAAAAACTATATGGTCAGCCATCAAATTAATCAAAGTTGAAAGTGCTTAGATGGCTTCTCCTACTAACGGCTCTGATTTTATATCTCATACAAACTTGATCCCGCTCCAAATCTCGTTTACTTTTGAGCTACTCTTCTACCTAGTTTGCTTACCCATGCTATAACAATATCAATAAAAAACTAATCCCATAGCTTCATGTCTAATTTGTTGAAATGTTTTTTTTTTAATCCAAACAATTACTTGTATTTTCATCCCCATCAAATCCACTATCCATCTTTGGACTTGTCCACCCAATCTGCTTTAAAAAATTCTTGTAAAAAACAAAGCAACTTTCTCAATTTATGCCTCATAACATCTCATGACCCAATAACACTTGTATCTACTCAATACTCAAAATACCTCACTCAATCACCCGCATTACCCATCCCATTACCCGTCTCTCCAAAACAATATTTCATTCAACTCTTTACAATTACGTCTTTCAAAATTGGTTGGGTTCCACCACCATAAATAACTTATTCTAAATTTTAAAATTCCCCACAAACCAATATTATTTTCCCCATTCAAATTTCGCCCACCATAGCAATAACACATGTGGTCCCACAACTATTTTCTGTGCCAACTGCAACGCGCACTCTACTATCTTCCCCACATTTAAAAACAATTCAAGCGAACTACTCTAGTTCCTCCAATGTAGTGCTAAATTTGAAGTTAAAATCTGCTGCGACCCTTACCATCTCTGCCTTCATTATTCCTTCCAGCTCCACTTTCAAATGACGTACATTTAGGGCCCATTTTCAACAGCTTATAAGTGTGGGCGACGTTTTCAAAACGCCGTCGTACCGTTTGGTTCGCGCGTTTCGCCAGCTTATTCGAAACTGTGTTTGAGTTTTTACACTAAATACAGGCCACAGGCCATAGGCCGCAGGCCGAAACCCTCGGCCCGCCTGCAGGCCGAATTTCAGGATAAGCTGCTTATCCTGAAACGCACAAGCTGCCTAAAACGCACCCTTAATGACAACTCATAATTCAATACGGGTCTCACACCTCTTACCACTACATCCAAATAGGCTGAAAATGATTCCCATCCACGTTCTTAATATCTCTACCTCAACTCCTCTCTCTCATGTATATAATCTGCCTTTGCGAGATCCATTGCTTGACTCAGGACGTCTAAATATTGAAAGCAACACTTCTCTCTCCTCCTTTCCATCACACCCAGTTCTCTCTCATTTTCAATCCCATTATCATGCTAACACCATTCCACCAGTTCTACCTCTCCTCTCAAAAATCCCCACATTACTACATCCCATAAAGTCAGGTGTCTTCCAAGAACAACTGACAAAATAGCTTTCTATTTCGCAATGATGTCTGTGTCGTACTTAATGTGCCTCCCCCAACTCCGAATGCAAGTCCACCTCTACCGTATCATGCACTCTCATCTCGTAACAACCACCACATGCAAATTCGAGCCACAAATATTATCAACACACCACTCAATAAACCTAGGNAGATTGAGATGTTACCATCTGCTTCAAAATATTGGCGGAAAAGTATTTTCAATACTTAATCACCTCCTTACACTAATAATGGTGGCACACTTATCTCACTAAAATTCTTCCATACTTCTCGTGGCATATCTCATTTACCTATACACTACACAATGCAGAACACAGTGGCCTTTTTGGATGTCTTCTTCGGCATCTAATCCAAATGACTCTAATTTTATTGCATCATGCCCATCTTTCCATCACCATTTGACTACATCCATACTTCGCCACAATCAATTTTATTAATTGCATTCCTACCACGTTATTTTCCATGCAATATCTCTTGGAAGAACTATATGATTAGCCTTCAAATTACTAGTTGAAAGTGCTTGGGTGGCTTCTCCTACCAATGGTTCTGATTTTATATCACATACAAACTTGATCCCACACCAAATCTCATTTACTTTTGAGCTACTCTTCTACCTGGATATGCTTACCCATGTCTAATTTGTTGAAATGATTTTTTATTTTTTCCTAAACAATTTATTGAATTTTCATACCCACCAAATCCACTATCCATCTTTGGACTCGTCCACCCAATCTGCTCTTAAAAATTCTTCCCAAACACAAACCATCTTTCTCAATTTATGCGCCATAACATCTCATGACTTAACAACACTTGTATGTACTCAATACTCAAAACACCTCAGCATTACCTCTTGTGGCATGTCTCATTTAACTTTACACTACACATTGCGGAACACGGTGGCCTTTTTGGATGCCTTCTTCGGCATCTCATCCAAATAACTTTAATTTTACTACATCATGCCCATCTTTCCCTCAACATTTGGCTATATGCATACTCCACCACAATCTGTTTTATTAAATGCATCCTACCACTATATTTTCCATGCCATCTCTTTGGAAAAACTATATGGTCAGCCATCAAATTAATCAAAGTTGAAAGTGCTTAGATGGTTCTCCTACTAACGACTCTGATTTTATATCACATACAAATTTGATCCCGCTCCAAATCTCGTTTACTTTTGAGCTACTCTTCTACCTAGTTTGCTTACCCATGCTATAACAATATCAATAAAAAACTAATCCCATAGCTTCATGTCTAATTTGTTGAAATGTTTTTTTTTTAATCTAAACAATTTCTTGTATTTTCATCCCCATCAAATACACCATCCATCTTTGGACTTGTCCACCCAATCTGCTTTAAAAAATTCTTGTCAAAAACAAAGCACCTTTCTCAATTTATGCCTCATAACATCTCATGACTCAATAACACTTGTATCTACTCAATACTCAAAATACCTCACTCAATCACCCGCATTACCCATCCCATTACCCGTCTCTCCAAAACAATATTTCATTCAACTATTTACAATTACGTCTTTCAAAATTGGTTGGGTTCCACCGCGATAAATAACTTATTCTAAATTTCAAAATTCCCCACAAACTAATACTATTTTCCCCATTCAAATTTCGCCCACCATAGCAATAACACATGTGGTCCCACAACTATTTTATGTGCCAACTGCAACGCGCACTCTACTATCTTCCCCACATTTAAAAACAATTCAAGCGAACTACTCTAGTTCCTCCAATGTAGTGCTAAATTTGAAGTTAAAATCTGCTGTGGCCCTTACCATCTCTACCTTCATTATTCTTTCCTGCTCCACTTTCAAATGATGTGCATTTAGGACCCATTTTCGGCAGCTTATAAGTGTGGGCGACGTTTTTAAAACGCTGCCGTACCGTTTGGTTCGCGCGTTTCGCCAGCTTATTCGAGACCGCGTTTGAGTTTTTACACTAAAGACAGGCCGCAGGCCGAACCCTGCGGCCTGCACGCAGACCGCGTTTTAGGATAAGCTGCTTATCCTGAAACGTAAAAGCTGCCCCAAACACACCCTTAATAACAACTCATAATTCAATACGGGACTCACGCCTCTTACTACTACATCCAAATAGGCTGAAAATGATTCCCATCCACGTTCTTAATATCTCTACCTCAACTCCTCTCTCTCATGTATATAATCTGCCTTTGCGGGATCCATTGCTTGACTCAGGACGTCTAAATATTGAAAGCAACACTTCTCTCTCCTCCTTTCCATCACACTCAGTTTTCTCTCATTTTCAATCTCATTATCATGCTAACACCATTCCACCACTTCTACCTCTCCTCTCAAAAATCCCCACATTACTACATCCCATAAAGTCAGGTGTCTTCCAAGAACAACTGACAAAATAGCTATCTATTTTGCAATGATGTCTGTGCCGTACTTAATATGCCTCCCCCAACTCCGAATGCAAGTCCACCTCTACCATATCATGCACTCTCATCTCGTAACAACCACCACATGCAAATTCGAGCCACAAATATCATCAACACACCACTCAATAAACCTAGCCTCATCGTCCGTCTTTCATTGTTCTGTTTGAATGAACCTATCCAATCTATGCAACATGTATGGCATGTTAGCATATTTAAGGGTTTGAACGCGCTTCTTTGCAATCATACCCGAACTCTAATTTCTCTTCATTTATCCGAAAACCTCATTAGTTGCAAGTGGGTGCTTCACATTAAACACTACTTTGATGGCTTCATCAATTGTTTCAAAGCCAGTTTTATGGCAAAAGGTTTCCATGAATGTCCCAACATTGACCATCATATAACATTTTTCCCGGTTATCAAACTTGCAACTGTCTGGCTTAGTCTCAATCTTGCTTTATCCAATGGTTGGTCACTCAAAAAACTATATGTCAATAATGCTTTTCTTAATGGACATCTCACTGAAGATGTCTATTTGTGCCAACCACCAGCATTTCTTTATCACAACAGTCTCACCCATACGTGCCACCTGCATTAAGCTGTATATAGTCTCGAGCAAGTTTCTTGTGCATGACATCAGAAGCTCTGCCGCTTCCTCATACTTATCGGCTTTGTTATTTCAAAGTTGGATGCATCAATGTTTATCTACTCACATCCACACTACAATAGTATATGTGAATGACATTGTTGTCAGAAGTATTGATGATACCCTCCTATAACAAGTAACCAATCAGCTTGCTACAAAATTCTCCATCAATGATCTTGGGGAACTCTCACCTTTTTCCAGCTCAAATACGTTCAAGACCACTTAGATTGGACCATTATGGAAATGGCCAAAGATGTTTCCTCTTTGTATCATTCTGTAGACTTAAGACAATTTGAAAGTATGGAAATAAGTATGTCTTTCTAGAACCCTTTCTGAAGGAAGGGTAATTGAGGAGAAACTTTATCATCATATTTTCTGCTTAGCAGCCCTACTTAAACTTAATTTAATTTTTTAATCCACTTTAAATGCCTTGTGATCTAAAATATGTATTTTTCGTTAGCTTTGAAAGATTTCCCTGATATTTGCAAAATAAGGTTTATCGTTATTCTATGTTATAGTGATTGCGTTCAAGTAAGAGTTCCTTTTTTTTTTAAGACGCATGAAATTTATTTTGGTAAGAGTTCCTGATCTAAAATATGTATTTTTCTTTAACTAGTAATTTTCTCTATGCTATTTTTTTCTTAAATTACAGATGACCCGAGTGATTTTCTTACTTATTTCCTAATTATGATAACGTCTCTGGTTGAGCTTTAATTTTTTGTGTAGGCTATTTCTTGCTACTCTAAAGCTCAACTTCTAAGACCTGGAGATCCCGTTATCCTAAGCAATAGAAGTGCAGCTTTCTCCAGGTCTGTTCATTATGTTGACATTTGATTTAATTTTTTTGAGTTTTCTGTTATCATATGATAATATTTCTATGCAACTATTATGGTTTTCCATTAACTATATGCTAATTATGTTAAAACTTGACACTGAATTCAATATTTTAAATGTAATAGGAATAGCCAAATTCTGAGAGAGAGATCTGCTACTGCTTCAGAGTATCAACCATTGAATGGGTTAGATCCAACAACTCATGCAGAGGTATTCTTTTTATTGTTTTTCAAGAAGCTGTTTCGTAAATGATAACAATATTCTTCTTGTCAAAACATGCTAATTTTATGAACTTACTATTCAGCTTGCATTAAAGGATGCTGATAAAGTTTTAAGTATCCGGACTAATTCTCCCAAACCATATTTACTGAGGGCCAGGGCGCTGATTTTGGTAACGTTTTTTTTTTCTTACTTTTTTTTTGTTCAGTGTTATCATTGTACGCCTTGTTTTTTCTTTATGTTTAGCATGCGTTTTATAATCATTTTTTATTGAGCATTGTTCTAGAAGGACAATTTCAAATATTTTGTTTCCAATTTCCTTAATATCTAGTTTGAGTTTTGCCTGACAATATATCCGTGACTTTGAACTCTGCTAACTTTTTAGACACTTATTTAGAGTAAATGGAAGCGTTTTTTTTAAATGGTGACTTTTCTTTCGTTNTTCTTACTTTTTTTTTGTTCAGTGTTATCATTGTACGCCTTGTTTTTTCTTTATGTTTAGCATGCGTTTTATTATCATTTTTTATTGAGCATTGTCCTAGAAGGACAATTTCAAATATTTTGTTTCCAATTTCCTTATTATCTAGTTTGAGTTTCGCCTGACAATATATCCGTGACTTTGAACTCTGCTAAATTTTTAGACACTTATTTAGAGTAAATGGAAGCGTTTTTTTTAAATAGTGACTTTTTTTTCATCCACGTTCCCTTCATATCCTTTGTGCTTTTTGATTGAATTTGGTAGGTCTTAGATCAGGGTCGATAGTTGATGTTATGATTTTCAGAAACTTTTAATGCAACTCGCAACTTTTTAATATTATCCATCCATTTATCTTGAGGGGCCTTTGTACTGCATAAGTAGACTGTTTTACAAAATGGGAGCTTTTTAAATGAACTCTTATTCTGTTCCGTGGTTTGGTGNATCCTTTGTGCTTTTTGATTGAATTTGGTAGGTCTTAGATCAGGGTCGATAGTTGATGTTATGATTTTCAGACTCTTTTAATGCAACTTGCAACTTTTTAATATTATCCATCCATTTATCTTGAGGGGCCTTTGTACTGCATAAGTAGACTGTTTTGCAAAATGGGAGCTTTTTAAATGAACTTTTATTCTGTTCCGTGGTTTGGTAAAGTGATTGATTATCAGTCTGAGGTTATTAATATTGACATTTTTTATTATGCCCAATTTCCAAAATCTTTAAGATGGCCATCAAAGTGCTTAGGTCACTGATACGCTTGCGCCTGCGCCTCCCTCTCATGTCTTCCAGGTCACGTCTTCCATTTCCGCTGAANATATTGACATTTTTTATTATGCCCAATTTCCAAAATCTTTAAGATGGCCATCAGAGTGCTTAGGTCACTGATACGCCCGCGCCTGCGCCTCCCTCTCATGTCTTCCAGGTCACGTCTTCCGTTTCCGCTGAAGGACCAGTCGTAAGAGAACCAGTCTGGACCAGCCAGGCCAGGCTAGACCCACTGGCGGCCTGGCCAAGCCAGCCGGCCCAACCTAAAGGGGTGGGTTTTCTAGAAATGCTGAGGGCGATTCCAGTGCCCGGCTGGGGCCCACTAAACTGCTAACTACGTATGGGAGGAAGGGAATCAGGGGGAAGGTTTGAAAGAGATNATGCTGAGGGCGATTCCAGTGCCCGGCTGGGGCCCACTAAACTGCTAACTACGTATGGGAGGAAGGGAATCAAGGGGGATTTTTGGGGGAAGGTTTGAAAGAGACNCCCACATTTGAGTTTTTTCTATGTATTTATTTCAATTTTGTCGTTGTTGTTTGCTGTTTTTGGTTCTAGATCGTATCAAATCAGTATCAGAGTATAGATCTTGGAGGGATGACAACAAAGAAAGTGGATTTGCTAGAAGTAGGAGAAATCATATCGGGAATGGAAAAAAGGTTTGCCACCATAGATGACTGGTTGTTATTCCATGGAGAGCTAAATGAAGGACGGATTTGAGAGCATAGGGGAAATGCGAGAGATGATGAAGAGGCTCATGGTGATGCAATCCAAGGCCCTGTCGACCGCTCAAGTTGCAAACCTTAACCATGGGTTGGTCAGAGAATCCTTGTCTAGATCAAGAGGGAAGAAGGTTGGACGAGAGGAAAATGAGGACATCATCTACCATCAAGACCGTCCCCTTGGGACTCTGAGAGGAGGGGGGAGTGGAGATTTCCGATGGAGGGGGCTGGGCCAAACATTAGAGGTGAGTTGGTGCAAGGCGCACAAAAGAGCATGAAGGAGGAAGGAGGGAATCAAGAGTGGGGGTATGGATATGAACGAAGAAGAAAATTTCACCCTAGACACATGGGGGGAAACACCAGAGGAAGATGAAGTTGGGGTGGAGATGCACGGGTCAGAAAATTGAAGATGCTGATCTTCGAAGGAGAACATGCACATGGGTGGGTGCATTGGGTGGAGCGATACTTTGCAGTTAATGTGTTAACTAACGAAAAGAAGCTCATGGTAGCGGGATTATGCTTGGAGGGAAAGATTAATGTTTTTTCATTGGATGGAGGTAAGGTATTTGATACATTCGCTGGAGGAGTTTAAGGATTGCTTGTTGGAGAGTTTTCGAGCCATCCAAAAAGGAGACCTACATGAGCAATTCTATGCTCTGACTCAGGAGGGGATGGTCACGGATTATAGGGAGAGGTTCGAGCTCTTATTGAGGTGGTTGAGTGGTATTTCTACATCAGAATTGGAGGGAAGCAACTTGAAGGGCCTGAAGCCCGATATCTGAGCGACCATCCGATCATTGAGACTGCGCGGATTGAGGGAAATGGTGGAGCTCTCCCTGATGATGGAAGACAAGAAATAAGTGAAGAAGATCAACAAAGGTGGCAACAAAGGAGAATTATACAAAAGTGCCTCGACAGCCATGACACCGAGGACTATGACAGTTCATTTTAGAAAGAGACTCTAAAGGAGAAGAATACGGGGACTCGTTCCGGGGGCAATTTCAAGTGCCGCACCAATGCAAAAGTGCAGGATAAAAGAGAAAAATGATTATGTTATTGCTATGACAAGAAGTATGCCCCAACCACCATTGCAAAGAGCACACCCTTGAGATCTTTTTAGTTCAAGTGGAGGAGATAGAGGGTGAGGAATCATAGGAAGATGCAGTGGAGGAGGAGGAGCATTTGCACTTGGATGTGGAGGAGGTGTCCCTCAATTTAGTGGTAAGATTTACTCCGAATCACATTATGAAAGTGAAGGGGCGGATCGAGGAGCTGCCAATTGTGATGCTGGTGGATAGTAAGTCCACACATACTTTATCTCAAATCAGGTCGTGGATCAGTTAGAGTTGGAGTTGGTGGCCACAGAGAACTTCGGCGTCGTGATGAGGATAGGAAAGGTGGAGAAAAGTCAGGGAATTTGCAAGGGGTTGGTTCTTACACTACACAGTCTACTTGTGGTGGAGGGCTTCTTTCCCTTGGTCTTGGACAACATAGATGTGATTGTGGGGATGAAGTGGCGACAAATGTTTGGGGAGATGAAGGTGGACTGAAAATCCCTAATGATGGAGTTTCAAGTGGAGGGTAAGAAGGTGTTGCTGAGAGGAGATGCTAGCTTTTACAAAACTATGGTCTTGCTCAAAATCATGGTTAAGTCGATACGGGGAGCAAGGATGAGCTACTTAGTGGATTTGCAGAGCATTGAAGAGGTCCAGGATCTCAAGTTGGCAGTTTTTCTAAGGGGTCTAACAACTCCTACAACACTTTACGGGCGTCTTTCAACAGCCAAGTGGGTTAACACTCCCGAGGGAGCATGGGCTTGTTATTAAATTAAAGGAGGGTGTCCCTCTGATCAGTGTCAGACTATACTAGTATCCTCAGATTTAGAAGGATGAGATAGAGAAGTTGATCTGAGAGATGCTTGAGGCCGAGATTATCAAACATAGTGTGAACCCTTTCTCCAGTCCGGTCCTGTTGGTGAAAAAAAAAAGATAAGTAGCTGTAGGATCTGTGTGGACTTCCGAGATTTGAACAAGGAGACGATGTTTATAAGTTTCCTGCTCCTGTGATTGATGAGTTACTTGCTACATAAGCTTAATGGGGCAATCTTCTTTTTAAAAATCGATCTTAAGTCGTGATATCACTAGATCATGATGAATCCATCGGATGTGCATAAGACAACCTTCAACACACCTGATGATGTCGTTTGGCTTCTCCAAAGCCCCGACTACTTTTCAATCTCTCTTGAATAGGGTTTTTCAACCTTTCCTCAAGAAATTTGCTTTGGTCTTTTTTGATGACATTCTGATCTACAGTCATATATAGACAAAACTTGTGGAGCACCTGAGGATAGCTCTGGGGATTTGAGAGAGCATCAGTTGTAACTAGGGCACGTGGTGACCAGGCGGGAGTAGCAACAAACTAGTCCAAGATCGAGGCTATGATGGACTGACCTTTACCTAGGAGCTTGAAGGAGTTTGGGGATTCCTAGGTTTCACCGAATATTACCAAAAATTTGTGAAGGGGCACGACACGATAACATGGCTATTGACGAAGCAATTGAAGAAAGAAAATTTCAATGGGGGAAAGCCGCAACGCAGCCTACGCAGGTCTTCAAACATCTAAAGAGCCACGAGCATTGTACCGGTACACTTCCAGATTTCAGTTAATCATTTGTGGTAGAGATGGATTCGTCAGGGTATAAATTGGGAGTGGTACTCATGCAAGACCAGTGATTGGTTTCCTACTTCAGCCAGGTGCTCACAGCTAAGGCGAGGCTCAATTTAGTGTACGAGTGGCAGTTGATTGTTATTGTCTTGGCCATTCAGAAGTGGTGGCCCTACCTTTTGGGACGACACCTTCTCATCAGGACAATCAAAGGAGTTTGAAGTATATGTTGCAGTAGAGGATGGTGACTGAGGATCATCAGGGTGGCTATCCATGTTGCTGGGATATGATTGCAAGATTCATTACCAACCAAGATTGGAGAATAAAGCCTCAGATGCCCTGTCGAGAAAGGGGAAGGATCCCCAACTAACAACCTTATTGGTACCTTTGGTCATAGATTGGTAAGCATTGAGATGGGGGAGCGAGCAAGATGAAGAGCTGAGAAAAATATGAGCAGCGTTGCTACAGGATTTGAACAATCACCCAATTTATGCATTGAGGGGAGAGCAACTACTCTACCAAGGGCGATTCATGTTTTCAAGTGCCTCAGAGTACATTCCTAGATTATCGCAGGAGTTTTATACCAGTACCAATTGGGGACACTTCGGGTACGTAGAAGACATGGTGTCGTGATGTGATGCGTGCCAACGACACAAATACTTGACCATGGTGCCAGGAGGGTTGTTACAACCCCTAGCTTTGTTAGAGAAGGTTCGGGTAGAAGTGATAATGGATTTTATAGAGGGGTTGCCACGATCCGTGGGGTTTACAGTGATTTTGGTGGTAGTGGATCACTTGAGAAAGTATGTACATTTCATCCCATTATGACACCCCCTATACTGCGATCTTAGTTGCAATGGTGTTCATACGAGAAGTAGTTGACTTACACGGAGTGCCATAATCTATTATATCAAATAGGGACAAGATGTTCCTCAACAAATTCTGGAAGGAGTTGTTTAGGTTACAAGGAATAATCTTTAAGGGAAGCACAACATATCATCCCTAGATTGATGGCCATAAGGAGGTGGTTAACAGGAGTGTAGAGACATATTTGTGTTGTTTTGTATCGAATATGTCGAAGCTGTGGGCCACGTGGATTTCCTGAGCAGAATAATGGTATACTACTTTATACCACATCGCTACACATCACCCCTTTCAAGATTTTCTATGGGCAGGATCCACCCCACCTGATACATCATGAGCGCTACATCGGTATTCAGTGTTGACCAATACTTGAAGGGTAAGGGCGCAATTCGAAGTCAGAGATATGATCTGCTTGAAGCTAAGGCCCTACTGACAGAAGACATTGGTGAGACGGAGGAGCGAGAAGCTTTTTTAATGATACTTTAGACCCTATGAGATTACAACACGCATTGGAGAAGTGACTTATTGTTTGAAGTTACCACTGTCGTCAGCACTACATCTAGTCTTTCATGTTTTGTAGTTGGGTCGGGGAGCATCCACCATTGCTTTCACTACCTCCGACGTTGACCTAGAACATGGAGGTGATTCTAAAACCATTGGTGGTGAACGGGTGCGCCGAAGAGCGGTGGGAGAAAGGGAGGTACTGGTTAAGTAGAAGGATTTGTCGGGTTGTGAAGTAACATTGGAGCCATACTAGAGCATTGAAAAACAGTTTCTATCCTTCCACCTTGAGGATCCTCAAGGTGTTTCTTTGAGAGAGGATTGTTGATATGCTTGTAAGGATCGGTCCTGACAGAACTAGTCTGGACTAGCCAGATCCACCGGCGGCCAAGCCAAGCCAATTGGCCCAGCTTAAAGAAGTTGGTTTTCCTGAAATTACAGTGGGCAATTCCAACGCCCGACTGGGGCCCACTAAACTGCTCATTACGTATCGGAGAAGTGCAATCAAGGGGGATTTTTGGGGAAAAGTTTGAAAGAGACTTTGGAAAGTATTTAGGATGGTTAAGGGCTAGGGTTTGTTTTCATGTTCTGTGTTGGCTACAGTTTTCTTCTCTTCTTGTGATATTCCTAGCAACGTCTAGGACTTGTGAAAAGATGATCTACCTCTCGAACAGTAGATCATCGTTGTATCTTGCTTTTTTTCTTTAGTTTTCGTAAGAGAAGCTCTCGTTTGAGTTTTTTTTTTACCTATCTATTACAATTTTGTTATTGTTTGGTGTCTTTTGTTATGAATCGTATCAGTTACCGACTATGCCAAACCATTTTTGGACTTGCATAGGCCCCGTTGTTAGAAAATGAGTGCAATCACTCATGTCATAGTTACATATCCTGTGCCATAAATCTCAATTGCCCGAAAAATTTTAGATTTCCAGGTAAGAAATAAAAGAGATTGGCTTAGGCCCTACTTGGGATCACTTTTTATTTATTATTCTTGTTTTTGGTTTTAGTCTATTTTATTTTTTTGTTTAAAAAACACGTTCGGTACTGTTTTGATTTATCTGTCTTTAAAAACAAAAAATATAAAACATATTTGGTTGGGTATTTTCTATGTTTTTTTAAAGAAAAACATATAATTTTTTTTAAAATATCACTAATTCTAATTATGTAAATATGTCATACTCATATATACATATAAATTGTAATAATGTTATATTGTTAATATCAAACTCAACACATCCAAGCGTGCTGCCTTTTAACAAAATATAAAATCATGAGGATTTCACACTAAAATAACATTCCCCCCTTTAAATATCGGAGGAGCTCTGGCTCGTCCGACGGTGGAGCCACCTCTGCCGAACATGAAGACTAAGGAGGGTCAGGGGGCTCTTATCCTTGGTCTTTACGAACTGTTGAAGCTCTCTTTACGAACTGTTGAAGCTCTTAGGTCAAGGCACCTTTGCCAAAGTTTTCTATGCAAAGAACCTGAAGACCGCGAGCCCGTCGCAATTAAAGTCCTTGACAAGGAGTGCATTTTAAAGAGTGGTCTTTTCGTCCACATCAGACAAGAGATTGCCATTCTTCGCCGCGTTTGCCACCCCAACATTGTTCATCTCTTCGAGGTAATGGCCAACAAGTCCAAGATATACTTTGTGATGGAGTATGTATGCGAAGGCGAGCTATTCAACAAAGCCGCTAAAGGCCGGCTGAAGGAGGACACTGCTCGGGGATACTTTCAACAGTTGATATTGGTCGTTGGTCTCTGCCACGCATTTGACATTTTCCATTAGGATCTCAAGTGAAGGCATTCGACATCGCCGACTATTGTGAGGAAACAGGCAAGGAGGGCTGTTTTCTGTGTTTTAAAAACAGGCAAAAACACATTTTTTCTGCTTTGGAAATTTTAAAATAAAGTGTTTCTCCAAAAAATAAAAAACAGAAATAAAACAAAAACCAGATAAGCAAACTATGTTTTTTATTTGTTTCATATTTTTTATTTTCAAAAATAAAAAAAACAAAAAACAAAAATTGATCCCAAATAGCCCCTTAGTTTTTTTGGGGGAGCTATATTTATAAAATTGTGTCTGAGTTATGGGGGACCACATACAGGAGTTTTGAAATTTTCACTTGTAATCGGATACAACATCAAGGAATATACCACAAGGGATAAAAATATTATCCTATGATGGATCCAATTTGTTTCACTACTCTATGGGCTACGAATCAAAAGTTTTTCCCCTATTCTAATGGAGGAATGTTGACAAAAAATGAGATCAACAAATTGTTTATATAAAAAATGAATGGTTATTAAGGATAACTCGCCTATTAATTGTTCTTTACGTCCTGATCATCGACAACACTTTAAGAGTTAACAAACTCTCCTACCTGACTTGCTATTTAGTTATGTAAGGAAAGGGTCTATCAAGCTTATTGTTGTGAACTTCAAAATCAATTTTTTTTATATGTGCATTTGCATACTCACAATTCTTATATTTTTACATATCTCACACTTAAACTTTCATATTTACTCACATAACACTTAAATCATTAATATGACATAAAAAATAACACAATTATCACTTTTTAAAATTGAAGTACACCTTTTCATGCATAATTTTAAAGCGCCAAAGTACTATGTATGTAAATATGAAAGTTTAGTTGTGAAATATGTAAATACATAAGAATTGTGTGCTACGTATGTAAATTTTCCTTTTTTATATTGTAATTGGTGGATGTGAAAATAGACAAAATTGTTTTGATAAAAGTGGGCCTTCTTTATCAATATTAGAATCTTGAAGCAACTTAAATCCTTAGCATATTTACATGAATTTCACGGGATATTGTTCAAGCACTATTAAATAAGTAGCAAAAGATGTGCTTGGAGAATCAAAAGAAAAAGTTTTTATAAATAAAAATAGTTGGTGGTGAAATAATAATGTGCAAAAAAAGATAAAATATAAGAAATAATGTTATAAAAATTGATTTAAATGTAAAAACTTAGAGAACTGGAAAAAATATCAAACAACCCACAGAGAGTCTAAAAGATCAATCTGTGACGCTAAAAATTTTATTTTTAATGATTTTTATAATGGATTAGATACTAAGGAGGGTGAAAAATGTATGTATAAACTAGCCAAACAAGGAGAAAAGAAAAACAAAGATTTAACTCAAGTAAAGTGTATTAAAGATGAAAATCAAAAAGTACTTTTCTTAGAAAAACATATTCAACATAGGTGGGTGAGTTACTTTGATAAACTTTTTAATGAAGTTTCTGAAAATACGATCGACCTTAGTGATTTTAATATCGTGAATAATAATAAAACGTTTCATTTTTACCGTCGCATTAGCAAAAAAGAAGTTGAGGAGGCTTTAAAGAAAACCAAGGGTGGAAAGTCTGTAGGACCTGATGATATCCCAATTGAAGTGTGGAAATATTTGGGAGATTTGGGAGTTTCTTGGCTTACTAAACTCTTTAATATTATTTTAAAAACTAAAAAGATGCCTGAGGAGTGGAGGAAGAGTATTTTGGTCCCCATTTTTAAGAATAAAGGGGATGCACAAGAGTGTGCAAATTATAGAGGAATTAAGTTGATCTGTCATACTTTAAAGTTATGGGAGAGAGTAATTGAACATAGGTTAAGACGCATCACAAAGATTTCTCATAATCAATTTGGATTTATGCCGGACAGGTTTACCATGGAAGCTATACATTTATTGAGAGGTTTGATGGAGAATTTCAGAGATAATAAGGAGAATCTACATTTGATTTTTATTGATTTAGAAAAAGCTTATGATAAGGTTCCAAGAGATATTCTTTGGAAAGTTCTTAAGAAGAAAGGTGTTGATATGACTTGTATTCAAGTCATTAAAGATATGTATACTAGAGCTGTTACTTGTGTTCAAACTGAAGGAGGATTGATTAAATATTTTCCTATTTTTGTTGGATTACATCAGGGATCGGCTTTAAGCCCATACCTTTTTACTTTAGCTACGGATGGTCTTACTGGACATATACAAGAATATGTACCTTGGTGTATGCTTTTTGCTGATGATATCCTTCTCGTGGATAAAACGAGAGAAAAAGCCCAGGAAAAACTTGAATTATGGAGGTCTACATTGGAGTCTAAAGGCCTTCATTTAAGTAGAACTAAAATTGAATATATGGAATGTAATTTTAGTAGTAATAGCTCTAATGACAAAAGTGTGACTTTGGGTGATCAAATTATTAAAAGGTGTGAATGATTTAGATATCTTGGGTCCGTTGTTCAAAACGATGGTGATATAGATGAGGATGTTAATAGCAAAATTCAAGTTTGTTGGTTGAAGTGGAGGAATGCTCCGGGCCTTTTGTGTGATAGAAAAGTACCGCTTGGACTGAAAGGAAAATTTTATAAAACGGCGGTGAGATCTGCAATGCTATATGGCGCTGAATGTTGGCCTTTAAAAGAGAAGCATAATAATAAGTTAAGTGTTACCGAGATGAGAATGATTAGGTGGATGAGTAGTTTTACACTTAGAGACAAAATGCAAAATGATTATATCCGTTATAGGGTTGGTGTAACTCCTGTGACGGACAAAATTATTGAAAGTCGTCTTAGATGGTTTGGTCACATTAAATGTCGACCATCTGATGATCCGATTAGGAGAGTAGATGTTTTAGATTCGACTTGTGTTAAGAAAGGAAGAGGTAGACCTAGGAAGACTTGGGCTTATGTATTAANATGCACAAGAGTGTGCAAATTATAGAGGAATTAAGTTGATCTGTCATACTTTAAAGTTATGGGAGAGAGTAATTGAACATAGGTTAAGACGCATCACAAAGATTTCTCATAATCAATTTGGATTTATGCCGGACAGGTTTACCATGGAAGCTATACATTTATTGAGAGGTTTGATGGAGAATGATTTATGCCGGGGTTTATGCCAGACAGGTCTACTATGGAAGCTATACATTTATTGAGAGAGAGATAATAAGGAGAATCTACATTTGATTTTTATTGATTTAGAAAAAGCTTACGATAAAGTCTTTATGTCGGGCAGGTCTACTATGGAAGCTATACATTTATTGAGAAGTTTGATGGAGAAGTTCATTATGTCGGGCAGGTCTACTATGGAAGCTATACATTTATTGAGAGGTTTGATGGAGAAGTTTAGATAACAAGGAGAATCTACATTTGATTTTTATTGATTTAGAAAAAGCTTATGATAAGGTTCCAAGAGATATTCTTTGGAAAGTTCTTAAGAAGAAAGGTGTTGATATGACTTGTATTCAAGTCATTAAAGATATGTATACTAGAGCTGTTACTTGTGTTCAAACTGAAGGAGGATTGATTAAATATTTTCCTATTTTTGTTGGATTACATCAGGGATCGGCTTTAAGCCCATACCTTTTTACTTTAGCTACGGATGGTCTTACTGGACATATACAAGAAGATGTACCTTGGTGTATGCTTTTTGTTGATGATATTCTTCTCGTGGATAAAACGAGAGAAAAAGCCCAG
>JXCR01007807.1:563523-585342 GCA_002079205.1 Phalaenopsis hybrid cultivar | reverse complement strand
TAACTTGTTTTGCCTTCTCTCCCGATCCCGGAAGTTAATCCTTGAAGACATTATTTGGAATCTAAATTGGGCTTTCCTTGGTGGCATTCCTTGGATGATTGCCACTTTCTTCTTGACTCCACAAGAAAGTTATGTGCATGTTTTCTAAAGAACTATAGATCAAACAATTGAAGAGAGTGTGATATTTTAGAGAGTTCTACATTGCTTCCAGGGTAAGCATATAGTTGATTAATCGTAAACACCACATGAGAATAAAGTCTCTGAGCTTATGAATAGAACATTGAATAAAAGAGCCAAAATAATAATAATACATGATGGGTTGCCTACTTTCTTTTGGGCTAACACAATAACATTAGTGCTTATCTTGTCAATAAAGGACTTTCAATTACTCTATATTAAATTTTAAAGAAATGTGGATTGACAAGGAGGCAAACCCTTCGCTTGAAAAGATTTTTATTTCTTTTTCATTTTCATGTTAATTCTGTTAAGAATGGATTGTTAAAATTTTTTTATGTTATTTCATTGGATATTATATTTGTGAAAATCTTGGAGGATTGGTCACCTTTCCGTGGTGGGCTCAGGCCGACCATCCAGAAGTGATGGATGGATTAATTGAAGTCAATTTGGAAAAATCCTTAATTAGTTTTTATTCTCTTTCTATTTATGTTTATTTCAGAATTGTTTCCATATTTAGGCTAGATATATTTGGTAACATTTTAAATTAAGAGAAACCGGTTTGCCTATATATGTAGCCTAATGGTTGAATTCGCTCCCACAAATATTTTCTTGGTGATATAAGAGCAAATAAACGAACCTTAGCTCTCCTTCAACCTATAGGCCCTCCTCTGCTCACTTCAATAGTCATCAGAGCCTCTCCAACAGCTGTCCAGTAGCCAATATTCGCTGCAGCCACCAGTATCCCTCCAGCCAGCCTGCAAGCCCTCCTTTGCTCGTTATCATGACCATTGGACTCCTTCTACAGCTACAGTCTTCCACTCCTACAATAAGCAACAGCCAAATTCCTAATCCAGCCCTAAACATGCATAGGGTTTATGATCAAATACAGAATGAATGCATCTAGTTCTACTTTGGAGGGCAGTTTTGCATAAAAAATCTGGAATTCTGTCACCCAAACTCACTTCCTTTATCATAAACCATAAATTGAATGGTCATAACTACTTTCAATGGTCCCCATTTTTTTTTATGTATAGTTTTGAAAAAGAAAAAGTGGAACATCTCACAAGATAGGACACAGTTCCAGAGCTCACTGAGGATAATTATCGTATATTGAGATTCAAGACCATATGATTATGTTTTGACTAGTCAACTCAATGACCAATAAAATACGAGAAACTTTCTTACTCTACAAAACGGTTAAAGAAATATGGGAGGCTGTAAGAGAGACTTATTTGAACATTGAGAATAGTTCAGAGTTGATTGAGATCGAAACAAAACTACATGTTCTTCGTCGAGAAGAGCAAGTGCACCATATATTTCAATACCTTGACAAAGTATTAGCTACAATTTGATATTTTTGAGACTTGTGGAAATATCCCTATTATGTCTTGATGTATCGATCCATTATCGAGAAGAACAAAACTATTAAATTCTTAGTGGGAATATAACTAAGGCATTGGATGGAGTGAAGGATAATGGGAATAAAACCTCCTCTATCTACCCGTGAAGCTTTTTCTAAAGTTAGAAGAAGAGTAGAAAGAAGCTTATGATGATTGGAAATGAGAGTTCATCTAGCAGGAAAGCTCAACTCTGTACTCCCATAATTCTTCATGAATCAAAGTTTAATAAGAATCGTCCCACATGTGACTGTTGCAAGAAAATTAGGCTCCTCAATGAAAAATGTTTGGAACTCCATGGAAAGTTTGCAGATTGATTACCTGGACATGGAAGGAAAGATCAAGAGAGCGAGGCCAATGTTGCAATCACATCTAAAAGGTCAGCTGGCTTATTAACCAAGGAACTCCTTGAAGTACTAAAAAAACTCCTTTGGTGTAATTCATAACATTACACGAGTCTCATGACACACCAATGTAATATATATTTCTCCCATAAATTTAGAAGCTTTTGATCATATTACTGGAAACATCAAGGGTCTAGTTAATTATCAAGAGACTTCTACTTCTAGATCCATCAGACCTGTCGGTAGATCACACTAAAAAATGCTGGAAAAGAAGATGTGAACCTCTCTTGGGATGTTAATTTTTCCTCTGCTTTATATTTTACAATTGGACTGTAATTTAATTTCAATCAGTAAGTCTACTCATGATATGAAATGTATAACTAAATATCTTGCAAACTCTTTATGAATTTTAGGTGGTGAGTATGGGGAGGTGATTGACAATGTTGAAATGTATCAAGACTTATAACTACTCTAGGAAAGTCTCTCTAAATGCATAAGTGGTCTCTCATTCATCTGTCTCTGAGCTTGTTGAGCTGTCTGTTGAAAAAAAAGTCATGTTATAGCATTGTTGCCTCAGTAATTTCAATTTCAATTATGTTGCAAACTTGTATCCTCATTTATCTATAAATAAAATTCTTAATATTTATAAATGTGAGATTTATTAACCTGCCAAACACACTGAAATGTTTTTCCCATGACCTTATACAAACACTTACATCATTTTTCTATTATTCATGGTAATATTTTAGGACCTTTAAAAGTAAGAATCCTAAGTGGAGCTAGATGGTTTGTCTCATTTATTGACGATCACACANTCTACTCATGATATGAAATGTATAACTAAATATCTTGCAAACTCTTTATGAATTTTAGGTGGTGAGTATGGGGAGGTGATTGACAATGTTGAAATGTATCAAGACTTATAACTACTCTAGGAAAGTCTCTCTAAATGCATAAGTGGTCTCTCATTCATCTGTCTCTGAGCTTGTTGAGCTGTCTGTTGAAAAAAAAGTCATGTTATAGCATTGTTGCCTCAGTAATTTCAATTTCAATTATGTTGCAAACTTGTATCCTCATTTATCTATAAATAAAATTCTTAATATTTATAAATGTGAGATTTATTAACCTGCCAAACACACTGAAATGTTTTTCCCATGACCTTATACAAACACTTACATCATTTTTCTATTATTCATGGTAATATTTTAGGACCTTTAAAAGTAAGAATCCTAAGTGGAGCTAGATGGTTTGTCTCATTTATTGACGATCACACAATCACTTCTTATTCCTAATGGAGAAATTTGAAATAATTCAAATCTTCTAAACCTTTCATATGACATGATTCAAACTCAATTCTAATGCAAAATTTAGATCCTCAAAATTGATAATACGAAGGAATATTTCAACTTCATTCTTGGAACATACATTTTAAATTATTAAATCTTCCATATGAGTTCATGTATTGATACCTTACAACAAAATGTGATGGCCGAGAGAAGAACATGCATGTTCTTGAGGTATTTTGATCAATTATGATTTCTCATCAAGTTCCAAAATATTTTTGAGGGAAAATAGTTCTTATAATAATATATCTTATCAATTGAATGCCTAGTTGGATACTTAATTTCAAAACACTACTTCATGTCTTGATGGATATTTATCTTCATATTAGAGTTTTCAATTCTATCGCACTACTTAAAATTTTTAGGTTTGTATCTTTTGTTCGTATCCATCCCCCAAATCGCACAGAACTTGACCCTAAATCCATCAAGTGTATTTTTTTTGGGCAAGCCTCCAATAAAAAGGACTATAAGTATTACTTACCAATTACTATAAAATACCACTACTCCATAGATGTCACGTTTATTGAAAATCAATCTTACTATCTCAAATCCGACGTTCAAGGGAAGAGTGCAAAAGGACATCAATTTTGGGATGCTCTTAATAACACCTACATTGCCTCTCAACTTACCCCTCTTCCACCTAGCTCTTCTATCTCCCAAACACCACCGCATGGCCTACTTGAGAATGTCCAACCAATCCTACATGAAATTCATAACAAAGAACTTTGTGTGCACACAAAAAGGAAGAAGAATTTTGAGCAGGTAGAAGACAACTTGCAAATACACAACTGCTCAAGTCAAAAAATTGAGTCCACTCACCTGAAATTTCGGCGAGGAGTCTATAACTCTTGAGTTATCTCATTTCTCTTATGGTGCTGATGACAAGAAAGCTGTATGAAATATCCAATTCAAGAGTATGTAGCTTATAAAAAGCTATTCTCACCTTATAAAGTTTTTGTATCTAATCTTGATAGTGTGCAGATTCTTAAATCCATTAATGAAATATATAGAAATCTAGAATGAAGGAAAGTAGTTGAAGAAAGATTCAAGCACTGAAGTATAATGACATGTGGACTCTTACTAAACTTTCTCAGGATAAGAGGCCAGTTGGATGCAAATGAGTATTCAACCTCAAGTACAAAACTAATGATAGTTTTGAAAGATTTAAAGCTATACTGGTTGCAAAAAGTTCCACTCAAGACTATAGGATTAACCATCTGGAGAACTTTGCACTGGTTGTTAAACTGACCATTATTAAAGTTCTCCTCTCAATAGTAGTTAACAAGGAGCGGGGAATGCATCAACCTGACATAAAAAATATTTTTTTTGAATGAGGATCTTGAAGATGTGTACATGGAGATATCACTAAGACTTGAGAATGATTCCAACAAACACCTCATATGAAAACTCAAGAAGACTTTCTATAATTTTAAGTAATCACGGAGGACATGATTTGAAAGGTTTGCTAAAACTATGAGATTTAATGGATATTCTCAAGGTCAAGTTGATCATACACTGTTCATAAAAAAGTGCAGGGAGGTAAGATTATTGTACTGATAGTTTATGTGGTTGACATGATTCTTTCTGGTGATAATGAAAGGTAAATCCTTAAAATCAAAGAAGTATTTGCTATTAAGTTTGAAATCAATGACCTAGAAATCATGATATATTTTCTAGGCATGGAGGTAGTAAGCTGTCGAGAAAGAAATTGTTTTATCACAGAGGAAATATGTCCTAGATTTGTGAAATGAGATAAGGATGATTGGATGCAAACTTGTTGATACTTTAATGGACCCCAAGAAGAAGTCTAAGAGGGGAGAAAAAAGTATATTTGTGGAGAAGGGAAGATATCAAAGATTGGTTGGAAAATTCATCTACTTACCACATACTAGGTCATATATTGCATACTCTGTCAGTATTGCGAGCCAACATATGATATCCAAATGAAGAAAATTTGGAGATGGTGTACATGATTTTGAGGTTTTTCAAGAAGACTCTTGGTTGTGGTTTATTTTTTTAGAAAACTAAAAACAGAGAGATGGAAGTCTACATTGATTCTAGTTATGTTGGGGAACTCATTAATAGAAGGTTTACCACATGTTATTGCTCTTATGTATGGGAAAATCTAGTTACATGAAGAAGTAAGAAGCAAGTTGTATCTCTAGAAATAGTGCAAGATCAGAGTATAGAGAACTTGTCTTAGGAATCTGTGAATGAATATGGATTTAGAAATTATTGAGAAAATTTGGTGTATCTCTAGAAGGCCTTGACACGGGTGTCTGGGTGCAAGAAGTCATGAATGCAGAAGTCCCTGAAGCGGCAAATCACAAACGTGTCCGTCTCTGTGATGGGATTTCGTGAATGCGGAAGTCCCTAGGGCATATTTCACTAATGCGGGAACGAGAGACTCCTGGGGCGAGATTTCACCACTGCGGTAGAAGGAGGATGCCTGGGCCGGTTCGGTCTAGGTTGTGTGAGCCAATTAGCTCTTCCCAGTGGGGGTTGCCACCTCCTTCAAGTAGAGGGGCCCATTGCTAGTTACCTAGTATTATATATTTGTTCTGTGATGTCTTAGAGTCGGTTTTGGCATATGTTTTTTTGTTGGGTCAGTTGTTGGCATCCTCTTTCTCCAGTCTAGGGTTGTATCCAAAGGCGGGTGGTGTTCTGGTTGTAGTATGTTCGGGATGGTGATCTCCTTCCAAGGGATTGGGTGTTGCTTAGTTGTACCTCGTTATTGCGGGGGTATTTAACTCCGATTTTTTTATCCGTTGCATTCCTCCCCTCACTGCCGCGACCACCTTTCCTCATTGCGATAACCACCAGACAACATTCTGGTTGTCTTCCTGCAACTCCAACCACCAGCCACCACCTCTTCCTCCTGCTGCCATCCCTTCCAACCACATCCCATGCTACCAGAGTTAACCTGAAAAGGATACGAACGCGAATATTATTTTTGGAAATTCAAAGAAATCACAATAAAGGTTCTTAAAACAAGAAATAAAATAACACAAAGCACAAACATGCCATTAGGGAGAAAGCGAGGGTGATGAACCCCGACTGGATAACATGCGTGGGGGTGGTTTGGGAGGTTGCAATAGCAAGTAGGGCTGTAGGAAGGGGTGGCAACAGCAAGTCGGGCTGGTGAAAGTTGGTCGCAATAGGGAGGGGTGCATGGAGTGTGTAAGGGAGGTTGGCCGCAACAAGGAGCGGTGCTGGGAGGATTAGCGACAATAAGTTAGGGCAGGAAGGACTGACAGCAGTATTGCGAAGTGTAGAAGGGGTTGGCTGCAGCAGGTGAGGGTGCCGACAGGGGTGTCGACAACAGGGATAGGAAAGGTGGAAGCATGCAAGAGGGCAACGAGCTAAGATGGGGAATGTAGATGGATTTTGTAAAGATAACCCTAGCAAGGAAGAAACTGTAACAACTAGAAATATGAAATTAACAAAAACTAATTCCTAAACAAGGAAACAACATATTTATAATATAAGATAACTAGGATAAGGAACCCCTCCCCTTGGGCGGCAATAGCTCCAAACCCTGAGTCGGGTTTGGCCGATTCAGCGTCCCTGTTGAACCGACAGACTCCTTGTTGAGCTGGTTGAGCCGATTTGATCGGTTCAACCTCCCTGTTGAACCGGCAGACTCCTTGCTGAACTGGTTGGGCCAGCTTGATCGGTTCAGCCTCCCTGCTAAACTGGTAAACTTCTTTTTCAACTGGTTATGTCGGTTCCGCCCCTAGCCCCTGTGCCNATGCAAGAGGGCAACGAGCTAAGATGGGGAATGTAGATGGATTTTGTAAAGATAACCCTAGCAAGGAAGAAAGTGTAACAGCTAGAAATATGAAATTAACAAAAACTAAATCCTAAACAGGGAAACAACGTATTTATAATTTGAGATAACTAGGATAGGAACCCCTCCCCTTGGGCGGCAATAGCTCCAAACCCTGAGTCGGGTTCGGCCGGTTCAACGTCCCTGTTGAACCGACAAACTCCTTGTTGAGCTGGTTGAGCCGATTTGATCGGTTCAACCTCCCTGTTGAATTGGCAGACTCCTTGCTGAACTGGTTGGGTCAGCTTTGGTAAACTCCTTTTTCAACTAGTTATGTCGGTTCCGCCCCTAGCCCCTGTGCCATCCCACCTTGCGACAATTCATTCCAGCCACCCGACTTCATTGTGCAGCAATTCACCTAGCTGCCGCAGCCCTGGGACAACCCTCTTTTTCCTGCNCCCCCCCCCCGACAACCATTCCTGCTTGTTTTCCTAGTATTCCATCCTCCGGGATCGCCCCCTTCGCAACCTTGCCGCTGTCCTCGCCTTTCCCAGCCTCCCCGACCACCGCTCCTTGCATTCTCAGGTGCCGCCACTTCTAGAATCTGTGCCCTACCTTCGTCCCAGTTGCTGCCATCATCCATAACAGCTTTCCCACTCATTATCTGCTACCTGCTTGCTGTTTGAAACCAGAGAAAATGCTGCCTTTTTGTTTTCTTTTGGCCTCCCAACTCTTCCACCATATCGCCACCTTCCAATCCCTCGTCTATCACCACCATTACCCTGAGATTCACCCTAGTTTGATTTTGTGTGTCATTTGTTGTTATTTCTTATTTCGGTTTATCATTGTGGCGTTTTTTGTTGTATTTTCCTTTTCAAGTGTATTTAGTTGTAACTGCCTATTTCCTTTTAGCAATAATATATGTTTTTCTTATTGTGGTTTCTGTTAATTTGGTATCAAGCCTTTACAAATGTTTTGTGACAGTCATGCAATTATAAGTATTGACATGAACTCTTTGCATCTTGACATGACCAAACATATTGAAATCAATTCATTTTATCTTTGAAAAAGTTAATGACAGACTTCTACAGCTAAGCTACATCCCAACAAACCAACAAGTTGTTGATATCATCAACAAATCTCTTCCTTTACCGAACTTCTCAGCGTTTAATACCAAGCTTGGTATCTACAACATCTATGACCCAACTTGACTGTGAGTATGAAAATCTTGGAGGACCGACCTCCTTTCCATGGTGGGTCAAGGCCGACTATCCAAGGAGTGACGAATGGATTAATTAGAGACTATTTGGGAAACTCCTTTATTAGTTTTTATTCTCTTCATAATTATGTTTATTTCAAAATTATTTCTTTTTCATGTTTAGGTTGGATATATTTGGTAAGATTGTAAATTTTGAGGGAATGGTTTCCAATATATATGTAGTCTGAAGATTGGTAAGGAGAATTGAGTATTCCCTCCCACATTTTTTTCTTCAATGCTGGTGATTTTGGCTACTACTTTTTTGTATGATCAACGATAAAAAAAATCATTAAAAGTAGCAATGTTATTTTCATTAAATCTATTTATATAAAATTAGGGTTTGCATTTTGAAGAGATATGCTTCTACAAGTAAATATATTGAGATAGAAGGAATTTTATTAGGATGGCGCACAAGTGGTTGATCATATGATTTAAAACATCAAAACAACTTAAACCTGGCCTATTGGCGATAAACTATGTAGATCCCAGTGGTTGTTTAGCCTACTCATGGATATTTATCTTCTTTATCTTCTTTATTGTTTACTAATAATTTTCAGAATTCAGCAGAATTATATTATTGATATGAAAAACGGTTTTAAATAATCCTTACATGAATCATAGAATAGGAAATACATGAAAAAGGAAATAATTGGAAAAAAAAGAGAACACTTAATATCTCCAACTAATTAATTCATAATAATTATTATAGATAAAAGAAACAAAATAAAATAGAAAAAAGTAAAATATGAAAGGAAATAAATCAAATCCAATGAAATAAATATAAAATAGGAAAGGAAATAAAAATATATTAGGAAATAAATCTAATCCTCATAAGTTCTAACAAGAATAAATTATTTTCTAATATAGCTTCAAACACTCCCCCTCAAGTTGAAACATAGTTGAAAATTATGTTCAACTTGGATTTGAAACCATCAGTGGGCGATAAGTTCCTGTGAGGTAGAACGTGAAGTCTTCATGCCATATTGTTGTTGTCTTTGACTGCAGTTTCTGAAGTGGCCGTTGAAGATAGGAGGAATACTTTTACAGGCAATGCTGCAGGGAAGTTTATTGGGAAGTAGACAACCTGCAGGAAAAACAGACTTCTAGTTGACTGCGGTTGTCGTCGGTTGCAGTTTCTGCAGTGTCTGCAGGTAATTAGAAGATTCCTATAGACAACGCTCTGGGGAAGTTTGTAGTAAGTAGATAACCAACAAAAAAAAACTGCAGAATAAAAGGAAAAGCTTCGGAGGTAGGCCTTGTTGCAGGAAAAAATGTCCGAAGGAGGGTCTGTTGCAGGAAGAATTCCGGTTGAGGACCTGCTACTGGAAAAGCTCCAGAGGAGTGCCTGATATAGGAAAATGCTTCAGATGAAGGTCTACTGTAAGAAGAATTCCGGTGGATGGCCTGTTGCCTAAAAGCTCCAGAGGAGGGTCTGGTGTAGCAGCAACAACCCTTCTCACTGTGTTGACTGGTGTCAACCTTGCAGGAGCTGATGTAGGAACTGATATAGGTCTACTGTTGTCTTTCATCACTATATCACTAGAAGCATAAGATTTCTTGTGCCCTTGTCCATTTGAAAGACTTGGAACATTTACTACAAGTTGTGAATCGGTTGGAGTCTCGTTAATCACCTCCTCCACTGGCTCTTCATCTTCAATAGCTGAACCTTCCCCTAATTCTGAAGGAACATAAATTTCCTCTTCATTCACTGCATTCTCTTTCGGTATTGTTGCAGTTTGCTGAAGAACAATTTCTTCCTATGAAAGATCTGATTCATGCTCTGAGGTCTGAGCAGCAGCTTGATGCGTAAAATCCTGCTCCTCTTGTTGATCATCATCAATCAAATATCGAAAAATATCATTTAGAACATAATAGCACTTGTTCTGGGTGGCAAGAAGGCGCATCTATGTGAAGTCCCTTTTTACGTTATCCTTTCTAATGAGACAACCCGTCACAAGTACCATCACTCCACCATTAAGAGATTCTTGCGCATCATCTATTTTGATCTATGCTAAGTATTCATTGCAGTTCNTTGATCATCATCAATCAAATATCGAAAAATATCATTTAGAACATAATAGCACTTGTTCTGGGTGGCAAGAAGACACATCTATGTGAAGCCCTTTTTACGTTATCCTTTCCAATGAGACAACCCGTCACAAGTACTATCACTCCACCATTAAGTGATTCTTGCGCATCATCTATTTTGATCTATGCTAAGTATTCATTGCAATTTATAGACAATCTTCTTATCAACGCTTTGCAAATTAGAAACCGTGATTATCTCTCTATTGCTTCCTGGCCGTCCCAGTTTGCTACTCTCTTGATAGAATTGGTGGATGAGAGTCGGTGATCGATTGAGGATGTGGAAGAATTGCTGGACAAAAACATTCCTGATCACTTGGGCGAAGGGGGGAGCCCTGGCGGAAGATGATAGTTTGGACGCCATTCCTGATCGAGAAGCCGAAGAAATACCAAAAGACTCTAAAGTATAATCAGGCTGATCCTGATCAAATCGAGCAGCAGATCAGTTGTGGGAAGCTCAAGCAATCGACTGTCAGGTAATTGGGGGTGAATCAAGCGGGCCTCAAAAACCTCCTTCTCGCTTTGTTGTGGACCCTCGAGGGTTTGCGGCTACGAATCTGGGAGGAAGAGGTCGGCAGAGTTGCAGCTTCCGACTCGACATATTCGGAAAGGGACATAATTGTACGGGATCACAACAAAAAAAGAGGCAATGCTTCGGAGGAGATGCAGGGATCAAGGGCTTGCAGATAGCCTGAGGGGAGAGAGAGCTTCATTCTCTTTATGTAGAGAGTGTGACAGATCGGCGGCTAGGGTAGGGAGTTTGGCTCTGATACATGTTGGTTTTTAGAATTCAACATAATTATATTATTGATATGAAAAAGGGGTTATAAATAACCCTTACTTGAATACTAAATTATGAATGACAGGAAAAATGAAATAATAGGAAAGGAAATATATAACACCTAATATCTCCAATTAATTAGATCATAATAATTAGTTGGAGATTAAAGAAACAATATAAATTCAGAAAGACTAAAATAGAAATAAATCCAATCTAAGAGAAAAAATATAAAATAACAAATGAAATAAAGTTACATTAGGAAATAAATATAATCCTCATAACTTCTAACAAGAATAAATTTTTTCTTAATATAACTTCTAACACTTACTATTTGTAAGACATCTGCATGTTGCAACCTAAATCTATGTTTACAAGCTAAATAAGAGTTTATATGGCTTGTAGTAGGCTTTTTGATGTATCAAATTGATTTTTTAAGAAACAATATTTATTATAATTGTTACATCAAAGTTTCTGGTATGAGACATATCATACTGCTCTTTTATATTAATGATGTGTTTTTTGCAAGAGTACATATTATAAAGAAAAAATTTGAATCATCATTTATCAAATGATTTTAACATTGGCTTGGGTGGGATGAGAATTATGTGATAAATTGGTTTATATGTTAAATTTTTATAAGGTTGACTATATTGAAAACATGTTGAGCAGTTTCTTTGTTTCACTATACTAAGGGGATACTTGATTTGTTGAAAAAGGGATGTAAAGTAAAAGGAATACATGCATTTGTTTTACATTGGGTGTTTGGTTTGAGTAAAACATAATCCAAAGTAAGCTTTTGCAGTATTTGAAATTTACGATATAGTTCATTTTCAATATATTTGGAATTTGTTCAATTTTAAGTGAATTCAAACTACATCATAAGAGCGAAGCTTTGTTGGCCGCTAGCCATTGCCATTACCCGTTCCCCTGTCTGTGCGCTGGCCGTTGTCATTGCCAGCCAATTCTTTTTTCCAAAGCTAGCAGCCTCTGATCATTAGCCACAAGTCGCCANCTCAAGCAATCGACTGTCAGGTAATTGGGGGTGAATCAAGCGGGCCTCAAAAACCTCCTTCTCGCTTTGTTGCGGACCCTCGAGGGTTTGCGGCTACGAATCTGGGAGGAAGAGGTCGGTAGAGTTGCAGCTCCCGGCTCGACATGTTCGGAAAGGGACATAATTGTGCGGGATCACAACAAAAAAGGAGGCAATGCTTCGGAGGAGCTGCAGGGATCAAGGGCTTGTGGATAGCCTGAGGGGAGAGAAAGCTTCATTCTCTTTCTCTAGAGAGTGTGGCAGACCGGCGGCTAGGGTAGGGAGTTTGGCTCTGATACCATGTTGGTTTTTAGAATTCAACATAATTATATTATTGATATGAAAAGAGGTTATAAATAACCCTTGAATACTAGATTATGAAAGAAAGGAAAAATGAAATAATAGGAAAGGAAATATATAACACATAATATCTCCAATTAATTAGTTCATAATAATTATTTGGAGATTAAAGAAAGAATATAAATTTAGAAAGACTAAAATATAAATAAATCCAATCTAAGAGAAAAAAAATATAAAATAGCAAATGAAATAAAGTTACATTAGGAAATAAATATAATCCTCATAACTTCTAACAAGATCTTAATATAACTTCTAACACTTACTAATTGTAAGACATCTGCATGTTGCAACCTAAATCTATGTTTACAAGCTAAATAAGAGTTTATATGGCTTGTAGTAGGCTTTTTGATGTATCAAATTGATTTTTTAAGAAACAATATTTATTATAATTGTTACATCAAAGTAACTGGTATGGACATATCATACTGCTCTTTTATATTAATGATGTGTTTTTTGCAAGATTACATATCATAAAGAAAAAAATTGAATCATCATTTATCAAATGATTTTGACATTGGCTTGGGTGGGATGAGAATTATGTGATAAATTGGTTTATATGTTCAATTTTTATAAGGTTGACTATATTGAAAACATGTTGAGCAGGTTTTGAGTTTCACCATACTAAGGGGATACTTGATTTGTTGAAAAAGGGATGTAAAGTAAAAGGAATACGTGCATTTGTTTTACATTGGGTGTTTGGTTTGAGTAAAACAGAATCCAGAGTAAGCTTTTGCAGTATTTGAAATTTACGATATAGTTCATTTTCAATATATTTGGAATTTGTTCAATTTTAAGTGAATTTAAACTACATCATAAGAGCGAAGCTTTGTTGGCCGCTAGCCACTGCCATTACCCGTTCCCCTGTCTGTGCGCTGGCCGTTGTCACTGCCAGCCAGCTCTTTTTGCCAAAGCTAGCAGCCTCTGATCATTAGCCACTAGTCGACGCCTGCCGGCTATTGACGCTGCCCACCTGGGTTTTATATTGATCTCATTTTTTGTTCAAACCAAACAAAAAAATAAATAAATAAACACATATATTTGTTTTGCATTGAACCAAAGAACTTTAAAATATTTAAATACAATACATTTCACTAGGTGTTTGGTTTGTTGAAAAAAGAGATGTAACNAGTCGACGCCTGCCGGCTATTGACGCTGCCCACCTGGGTTTTATATTGATCTCATTTTTTGTTCAAACCAAAAAAAAAATAAAAATAAACACATGTATTTGTTTTGCATTGAACCAAAGAACTTTAAAATATTTAAATACAATACATTTCACTAGATGTTTGGTTTGTTGAAAAAAGAGATGCAATATAAACGTAATGCATTATATTTGGATTACTTTGAAGCTGTTTAGTTCAGGGTAAAATATAAAATACATGGCCAATAGACAACAAAGATGGCCGTGTTATTTTTTTTTGAGGGGGGTTGGGGTTTGCGGTGATTGGGGCGGGTGGTGTTGGGAAGTGGGAGGCGGTAGGTAGTAGGCAACAATAGGTAGCAAACATCGGTCGACAAGTTGTATGTATTGACGGTGTGTTGTAGGAGGCGACCGGAGGCATCTAGCAACACTAATACTGTAGTTAACTCAAACAATGACAAAATATAAATATTTTTTGCTGAAATTCAAGTTTACAATGATGACTCATAAACATAAAACAACACAAACAATAAATGACCTAGGAAAAGAGAGGTCGAGCGGACACTGTCTGGTACACAAGTATAGGGGTGATTGGGGCGGGTGTTGTTGGCAAGTGGTAGGCGGTAGGTAGTAGCCGACAATAGGTAACAGGCATTGGTCGACAGGTTGTATGTATTGATGGTGTGATGTAGGCGGCGACCGGAGGCAACTAGCAACACTAATACCGTAGTTAACTCAAACCACGATAAATATTTATGAAATTCAAGGTTACAACGATGACTCATAAACTTAAAACAATGCACACTAAATGACCTAGGAAAAGAGAGGTGGAGCGGTGTTGACCTCATTTTTGTGAGGTCTCTTTCTTCTCCTCCTTAAAGTCTAANACATCAGTCGACAAGTTGTATGTATTGACGGTGTGTTGTAGGAGGCGACCGGAGGCATCTAGCAACACTAATGCTGTAGTTAACTCAAACGGTGACAAAATATAAATATTTTTTGTTGAAATTCAATTTTACAACGATGACTCATAAACATAAAACAACACAAACACTAAATGACCTAGGAAAGAGAGGCCGAGCAGACAATGTCTGGTACACAAGTATAGGGGTGATTGGGGCGGGTGGTGTTGGCAAGTGGTAGGCGGTAGGTAGTAGCCGACAATAGGTAGCAGGCATCGGTCGACAGGTTGTATGTATTGATGGTGTGATGTAGGCGGCGACCGAAGGCAACTAGCAACAGTAATACCGTAGTTGACTCAAACCACGACAAAGTATAAATATTTATGAAATTCAAGGTTACAACGATGACTCATAAACTTAAAACAACACACACTAAATGACCTAGGAAAAGAGAGGTGGAGCGGACACTGTCTGGTACACAAGTATAGGGGTTGTTTGGGGGGATGCAACAGCTGCAGGAGGGCTGGAGGTGAGTGGCGGCAGGTCTTGATGGCCTGGAGGTAAGCTTGACTAGCCAGGTTTGCTGAAGGTGGCTAACGACAGCAAGACGGGCTGTAGATGACTGGCGATAGCAGGACTGGTGTTGGAAGTGGCAGACATCAACAGGGAGTGCGTGGGAGTGACTGGCGGCAGCAGGACAGTTGATGTAGGCAGCAAACAACAACAGTGAAGGTCCTAGAGGGGCTGGCAGCAGCGGGATAACTATTGGAGTCGACAGACAACAATAGGGAAAGGGCAAGGGGCGGCCGGCGGCAGTTGGGCTGGTGTTGGATGGCAGGCGCAAGCATGAAGGGAAGGAACAAGCGGAGATAGTTACAATCTCGAACAATTTACTACCGGAGCACCTTCTCACCATCAAATACAACTCTCAGAGAGTAGAAATATTAGAGGTAGAAAGCTAAAAATCATAGACAAATCAAGACTAGCTTCTAAGCAAGCAAAGTAGCCTATATATAATAAGGTCATAGTAGATAGATACATCAAGTAATAGAAAAGAAAAGGGATGAAATAGGAAGGAACTAGAAAAAGCAAGGGGTGGAATAGGAAGCAAGTAGAAAGGGAAATGGAGGTGGGCGACAGAATTGGAAAGGGAGGATCCTCTCCCTTAGGCGGCAGATCTTCGGGACTGGTCAGCTGACCCAGGAGATCTCTTACTCTTCCAGCACAGCCCCGGCTACAACAGGTAAGCACCACGTCAAACACTTTACAAAAAAAGTGGTGTATTTGAAATTCACCCAAATCCACTGAATTTCAACGAATTCCTAATGCATGGTAATTTTTTATTGCTTGTGTAATTCATTTGAGCAAACACCCAAGTTTCTGAAACTCCTACAGAAATAATACAATGCACTGCATTCCTGTTTCAGAAAGTATTATGTGGTTTCTGCGAGTGTGAGATAGAATAGGGGTAGTGGGATAAAGAAGAGAAGGATAACAAAACGGATAAAATTTTTGTTAGAGCAAAATTTTTGTACCGTCTCATGGAAATGGGGACATTCACTTAAGCATATGAATCATTGTCTCCTGTTTTCTGGCTTTCTTTCATAATTTCTTTCTTATCTCAGCAGTTCCCACAAAAAATTAAGGACTCTTATAGATGAATGAGTTTATAGAGATGTATCTGTGCTTATTATTAGGCTACTTTACGAAGATGGCAGCATTTTATACTTCAGGATAGCGAATTTAACATCTTCAAAATGTGTGAAGACAAAGCTCGGCATTTGCAACTTCTGATTTTAATATTTGTGCTCTTTTGTACCTTGAAATTTATATTTAAGCTGTGCTCTATGACTCCTTTTTTGTGTGCTGCCTTTTGACCCTCATATTTTATGAGCTAGATGTACATTGCAAACTTTCATTAACTCGCAGTTGATGACTTTTTATTACAGTTTTTAAGGTGACACACATTCTCTGATTATTCAAGAACTTGTTGCATTGCATCATCCTTTATCCTTGAAACTTTTGCCGGATAATAATTCTTTTACTTTTTCTGTGGCAGGTGAGAAGAATAATGGAGGGAAATCATCGCATGGGAATGGTTGGATTGCCCTCTCTTAAACGTGTTTCTGTGAGTTCGGCTTTTGCTGATGCTCTCTCTTTATTATTTCAGGTGATAATAGATTCTACAACAGGTGCAATTGCTGATTTTGCTTGTGAAGTGGAAATCCTTGAGTGAGTTAGGGCCAATTATCCTTTGTTTTCCATTTGATTTCTGAATTATAATTTTCATATTGAAGCTGTAATTTAGGTGTGAACCGCTGCCAGATGGGCGGTTTTACTTGGAGGTAATATGTTCATACTCTTTAAAGAATAAATTTTCATCTTTTGATCTTCACCTGCTCTATTGCATATCTTGACATTATATTCTCCATTTTGTTCAAGATTACATTTTGGAATGCACATTTCTTTTGTTTCATTAGATTATTTGTTTGCTGCATATTTGATCCCAAAATATAAGTGAACCCTTTAAAGCATTACCTATCAATTGTTGCAATGCTTGTATTGAATTAGCTTCCATCCCTATTTTCAAGCTTCTTTACTCTAGCAAATAAGAAAGCGCCATTTTGTTATCCATCTATCTTGTGTTTTGCTATATTTCTTTTTTGATTTTTTACAAAATGTAAATCAATGTCATGGATCTTAATCTCTAATATTTAACCTTATGAAGATTAAATAATTTCTGTAATAACTGGTCAGACTAGTGTGAGTTATCAGTTATGGACAAATTCTTTATTTTCCCTAATTTCTATGCAATGAGTTGTATGCTATAAGATAGTGCACAAAGCTCTATAGCAGTTATGGTCAGCTTAAAATTTTCTTCTTTTGTGAGCTTTCACACTATATCTACAAGAATTTATTGGATGATGCAGCCTATGGTTGCTGATAATAATTGTTTGGTTAGGTAGGGTTGATTATTGTTGTTGACAACCCAAGATGATCAAATCATGATATCCTGATTGGATTTTATCATTATTTTTACATCATTCGATCTGAGCCAATAACATAATCTTTCCATTAGTTCAAATGGTTGGTACTAAGAGTAGAGCTCCTTAGATCGAATAATCTGGTTTTAATTTAAAAATCTCACTCACAATCGAGAGGGGTGATGAACCATAGTGAATTGCATCTGTAAAAAATTTCAAAAAAATTCATAAAGGCCTCATAAAAGGCTAAAATTTTAGAGCAGTCTTTTATTCAATGCTCAATTTTTCTTTTGAGAAAGTAACATAGAATCAATTGTTTTTTTTTAATAGAGCTGAATAATGTGTGTGGGTGTGTGTATGACAATTGCTTGTTTTACCCACAATTTTTTTTCTACTCATTTTTCTGCATGCCCTTCATTTTCCAAGTGGTAATTCCTTTGCCTGTTGGACTATAACAAATGTCTTAATGTAGGTAGAAGGTCGCCGTAGGTTTCGTATCTTACGATCATGGGATCAAGATGGGTATGTCATGCTTTTTCTTTTTCCTGAAAATTTTTTATTTTTTATTTTTATTTTATTTGTCTATTCCAGCTCTGACTTGTTCTTTATAAATATGTACATTGGGAGGAATTATTTGCTTGGTTTATTAGAGGACTTTTTATTTAGCCTTATTCGAATTCCAAACATAGGTATCGAGTTGCAGAGGTTGAATGGGTTCAAGATTTACTCCCCTCAGAGGGAACACGAGAGAGGGAAGATGTAAGCTTGATTTTATATGCTATCCCCATTTTTTGTAATTTATTTGTGCAAGTAATCATCGTTTATAGATCTATATGTTAAAAACCTTGATTTCTCCCGCTTACTCTCTACTCCCCGCACTATTCCTCGCCCTTTGTCTCCTCCCTTCTCTATCTTTACCTCTCTCCAAATCACTTGATATGAGAATGCTTAGAAATGGTTAAGTAATCTATTTTGTCCTTTATCACAGCTGCAAAAGATGGCTAGCGAGGCATCAGAACATGCTCAAACATGGATAAGAAATGCAAGAGAAGCTGTAAGAATAGGTACAGTTGCTCTTTGATCTTTATGAATTATAGTCTATTTTGCATCTCTAGTTTAGCCATTTTAGGCTTCTTATCTTCTTTTATATTCTTCTCAACACAACTCATTTGGAATTATAAATTAGGTTTAGATTTAATTCCAGTAATTTTTAATTTATTTGGATTGTAGACTTCTTTTAATTTTGTTTAATAATTTTTCCTTTTTGATTAATGTTAGGTATAAATTTGAGGTTTTAAGATAAGATTTAGTTTAATTATTATTTGAACTAGAATATTTATTTTTTAACTTTTGTACTTTTGTGAGTTCAATGAATAGGTGATTCGGGGCCTTAGTGATCATTGTTTGATGAATTAAATTGAATATATTTCTTAATTTCTCTTCTTAAGGTCTCTATCTTTACAACCTAACTCTCTTTCTTGTTCTTCTCATGAACATATTTTGGCATGACAGGCAAAAATTTTTTTTCTCATCTCTTTTCATTCATGACCTTGATTGTGTTATCCTTGTCTGGTTCCACAATTCTTTGGTGTGTGCATGTTTAATATTGGTCGCTGAGAGGTCTAGGGTTTCTAGCACTACTAGTGTGTGATATATGGAAATAAAAATTTGATTGGAAGTTTGCACTACAAAAGACCATCAATCAAACCATTATTCACTTTGTTTTTATGAAACCTAAAATGTGGGTAATCTATATCTCAAATGATAAGGACTCTAAAATCGAAGAAATTTAGAGAATTTTGGAACTAAAAAAATTGAGTCAGTGGAAATTTTAAAACCAAAGAATCCTCTTTTGTTTGCGATATTACATTTTCGTCTCCTTTCATTCGAGACCTTGATTGTCATCCTAGTTTGGTTATACAAGTCCTTCGTCCATGCGTGTTTGATACTGGATGCATGGAGATCTAGGGTTTCTAATACAAATAGATAATGTGATGTATGGAACCAAAATTTAGGTTGCAAATTCATACTTTAAAAGATCACCATATAAACAATTATTCATTTCGTTTTTATGAAAACTTGAAAATGTGAATTACCTATCTCAAATAATAATGATTAACCAAATGGCTGAACTTAAGTGAAACATTTAAACAAAAAAATTGAGCCATTGAAAATTTTACATCATAGTTGAAAATTTAGTTTTGATCAATTTGACAAAAAATAGGAACCACTTTAATGCTAATAAGAAGATTTTTAGGAAAAATAACAACTTAAGTGTGAATCCCGTTTCAGTTAATCGGGGGAGTGGAAACAAAGTCCTGCTTCAATTACTTGGGGAAAAAGAAACGAGGAACTGAAGGAAAAGAAGTGAGGAGTCGGGCAGTCAGTGGAGGGAGAGTAATTGAACAGTCGGGAAGCCGAAGAGGGGGAGATGAGGCGAGAGGTTTTGGGAAAACCGAAGAGATACTTTCATGTATAAATCCACGCTTAGGGGGACGATAGGCGAGCTAACTTACATAGGAGTCGAGCGGCACTCGAGACATTGAGCCTGAGTCAGGGTTTTTTTCTAGCCAGTCACGAGGAAACTTGGGGAAGTGTCGGCGTCGAGCTTCGAGGGATTTGGTGCAAAGGAGAAGCCGAGCATTGCACATAAAAAAGAGGCAGGAGGTCTCGACATCAATGTTGAGCAACGGAGGAGCAGACGTTGCAGCGGCTCTGTAGAGGAGCTCTTGTGCGATCCAAAGCAGCTTTTGCATGCAAACAGGATCGGGTGGAGGAGAAGCTCTCATGCAATCCATTAAAAAGATGATCTGGGTATCGCATGCCGAAAAGAAAGGGGCTCATGTGCGGGAATAGGTTTTTTTTAACAGGATAAAGGTNTATGTTCATACTCTTTAAAGAATAAATTTTCATCTTTTGATCTTCACCTGCTCTATTGCATATCTTGACATTATATTCTCCATTTTGTTCAAGATTACATTTTGGAATGCACATTTCTTTTGTTTCATTAGATTATTTGTTTGCTGCATATTTGATCCCAAAATATAAGTGAACCCTTTAAAGCATTACCTATCAATTGTTGCAATGCTTGTATTGAATTAGCTTCCATCCCTATTTTCAAGCTTCTTTACTCTAGCAAGTAAGAAAGCGCCATTTTGTTATCCATCTTTCTTGTGTTTTGCTATATTTCTTTTTTGGTTTTTTACAAAATGTAAATCAATGTCATGGATCTTAATCTCTAATATTTAACCTTATGAAGATTAAATAATTTCTGTAATAACTGGTCAGACTAGTGTGAGTTATCAGTTATGAACAAATCCTTTATTTTCCCTAATTTCTATGCAATGAGTTGTATGCTATAAGATAGTGCACAAAGCTCTATAGCAGTTATGGTCAGCTTAAAATTTTCTTCTTTTGTGAGCTTTCACACTATATCTACAAGAATTTATTGGATGATGCAGCCTATGGTTGCTGATAATAATTGTTTGGTTAGGTAGGGTTGATTATTGTTGTTGACAACCCAAGATGATCAAATCATGATATCCTGATTGGATTTTATCATTATTTTTACATCATTCGATCTGAGCCAATAACATAATCTTTCCATTAGTTCAAATGGTTGGTACTAAGAGTAGAGCTCCTTAGATCGAATAATCTGGTTTTAATTGAAAAATCTCACTCACAATCGAGAGGGGTAATGAACCATAGTGAATTGCATCTGTAAAAAATTTCAAAAAAATTCATAAAGGTCTCATAAAAGGCTAAAATTTCAGAGCAGTCTTTTATTCAATGCTCAATTTTTCTTTTAAGAAAGTAACATAGAATCAATTGTTTTTTTGAATTGAGCTGAATAATGTGTGTGGGTGTGTGTATGACATTTGCTTGTTTTATCCACAATTTTTTTTCTACTCATTGCTCTGCATGCCCTTCATTTTCCAAGTGGTAATTCCTTGCCTGTTGGACTATAACAAATGTCTTAATGTAGGTAGAAGGTCGCCGTAGATTTCGTATCTTACGATCATGGGATCAAGATGGGTATGTCATGCTTTTTCTTTTTCCTGAAAATTTTTTATTTTTTATTTTTATTTATTTTTATTTATTTTTATTTTATTTGTCTATTCCAGCTCTGACTTGTTCTTTATAAGTATGTACATTGGGAGGAATTATTTGCTTGGTTTATTAGAGGACTTTTTATTTAGCCTTATTCCAATTCCAAACATAGGTATCGAGTTGCAGAGGTTGAATGGG